>JASEVX010000139.1:365596-513162 GCA_031761405.1 Serripes groenlandicus
TCAGCTCTATTCAATAATCATAATTTCATAAATAGAAATTATGTGTATTTTACATAGATGTTTTCAATGTGATATACTGCAGTGGGGAAGGTTTTAACCCTTTCCCTCATATAGGCGCTTTCTGACGCCTCTGCAGCAGACGGATTTTTGAAAACATGTTGACAAGAAAGAAATTGCTCAAAACCAGCTATTTCTCCTTTTGTCACCATGATTTCAACTCTATTCAATCATTATACTTTCTTTTGAAGGGAGTTTCCATTTTTTTTTCTGGTATGTTTTCAAAGTCGTCTGCTGCAGATGCGTTCTACGAGTGGGAAAGGGTGTTTTAAAGACGGCTGTCCTCCAAATTTACACCAAACATTACGACACATGCTTCGACTGTAAATGTGTAATATATATAACAGTACATTGAGAAACTGTTTCATTGAGCACCACCTTACAGAGGTCCAGATGAGGAGGGGTATTCATCTATTTTCCCAATAATTTCTCTCTTAATTTTAAAGCAAACCCTATGTTGTGAGTACCCAAAAGAATCGTCTCACTGTAAACGATTCCTTTGAGTTCCCACAACATAGTGTTAGACGGTCAAATACGGATTTTAGAATATGCAAAACGCTCCTTATCTAGATCTCTGACCTTATCTCTGATATAAACGCGGTAGGAAGAAAGTACTGCGGTACTTATATTCAACCCTTTCCCTGATATAGACGATATTTGACGCCTCTGCAGCAATCTCATTAAAATCAGACCAAACAACTTCTATGTACGTATATATACGAGCGTGCGAGTTTATATCTGGTTTAAATAAGGTTGCCTCTGCAGCAGACGGCTTTTTGAAAACATGGCGACAAAAGAAGAAATTGCTCGAAACGAGCAATTCCTCCTTTTGTCACCATGTTTTCAACTATATTCAATTATTGCACTTTCATTTAAGAGGAGTTTCCAAATTCCGGGTATGTTTTCAAAGTCGTCTGATGCAAATCTGTTGTATGTGGGAAAGGGTAATACAATACCTTCCTGTCGCACGATGCTTTCCACATGGATTACAATGATGTTTGCATGTTACCATACTGTTCTATTCTTCAAATGATTTCAGTCAGGAAGAATTTACAAATGTATATTCAGGTAAACTGATTTGACTTTGCATTAACTTAAAACATTTTTCCACATATAGACGCTTTCTGACATCTTTGCAGAAGACGGAATTTTGAAAACAGTGTGGCAGGAAAGAGAAAATGCTCATGTTGAGCAGTTTCTACTTTTGCCACCATGTTTTCAACGTAAGTTCATATTTTTTCTTTCTTTTATAGGTAACTTCCGTATGCTTTACTAAATTTTGTAAATGTCGTCTGCTGCAAATTTATGGTTAGTGGGAAAGGGATAGCCAATTGAAACTCATTTGTGCACATCAACATATTTCCTTGTGTCACCCTTCTGTAGACTGATTCGAAAACTGGATCAGACACTTGTGTGAAACATGAGGGAAAGTAGAAAACTGATCTGGTTAAACACCGTGTCCGCTGTCCCAGTTTGTGTTAATCTGTCTCAATAATATATATACATAATTTCATACATCTATTTCACATTTTCTTCTGATGCATTCAATGTTTAATGGATTCTAAATAAACGGATTAACGGTTTAATTACTCTGTAATTACATAAGCATCCTTTATCCTGCTTGATTCGATTTCAAATGATCGCTTGGATTATTGCAGACCAGAAGCAGCATTCATTTACAACCTAATCCTGTTTCACATTAATCACTTTCAATGTTTAAATCCTTTTAGTAAGACAATATATATAAATCTTAAATATGGACTTGCCTCAAATGTTATGATTGATTGATTGATTGATGGATTGGGGTTTAACGCCGTTTTTAACAATTTCTCAGTTATATCACAGCGGCCAGTTCACCTACTCATGCATTTCCTGGTTTTCTCACACCAGTACTCCACACAACAATCTTTCCAAGCAACTGTCTGCTTTTCCACATAGACTTAGCCCATTGGTGGAAGACGAATGACGCATGTCGCATTGACCTTTGTCAATCGTCAGAAAGAAAATTGGCCGAGCCGGGATTCGAACTCACAATCCCTGGATTGACAGCCCGCGTCGCTACCGACTGAGCTACCGGGGCTCGACTTAAATGTTATGAAGGATATGTATGGAAGCCTTGGAGGGACTTCTTACTTCAATACTTCTGACTTCCATACTTCTAACTTCATTACTTCTAACTTCATTACTTCTAACTTCATTACTTCTAACTTCATTACTTCTAACTTCCAAACTTCTAACTTCATTACTTCTAACTTCATCACTTCTAACTTCATTACTTCTAACTACATTCACTTCTAACTTCTAACTTCATTACTTCTAAACTTCTAACTTCATTACTTCTAACTTCATAACTTCTAACTTCATTACTTCTAACTGCATTCACTTCTCACTTCTAACTTCTAACTTCATTACTTCTAAACTTCTAACTTCATTACTTCTAACTTCATTTCTTCTGAACTTCTAACTTCATTACTTCTAACTTCATCACTTCTAACTTCATTACTTCTAACTCCATTCGTTTCTAACTTCTAACTTCATTACTTCTAGTCGAGTCCCGGTAGCTCAGTCGGTAACGACGCGGGCTGTCAATCTAGGGGTTGTGAGTTCGAATCCCGGCTCGGCCAACTTTCTTTCCGACGATTGACAAAAGTCATCGCGACATGCGTCATTCGTCTTCCACCAATGGGCTAAGTCTATGTGGAAAAGCAGCCAGTTGTTTGGGAAGATTGTTGTGTGGAGTACTGGTGTGAGAAAACCAGGAAATGCATGAGTAGGTGAACTGGCCGGCGTGATATAACTGAGAAATTGTTAAAAACGGCGTTAAACCCCAATCAATCAATCAATCAATCATTACTTCTAACTTCCAACTTCCTTACTTCTAACTTCATTACTTCTACCTTCATCATTTCTAACTTCTAACTTCATTACGAATGAAAACAATACGATTTGGACCTTGGAAGTTAAATGTAATGAAGTTAGAAGTATGGAAGTTAGAAGTATGGAAGTTAGAAGTAAGGAAGTTGGAAGTTAAAAGTGATGAAGTTAGAAATGTTGAAGTTAGAAATATGAAAGTCAGAAGTCAGAAGTTTTGAAGTTAGATAGATTTGGACATTTAAAGTTAAATGTAATGAAGTTAGAAGTAAGGAAGTTAGAAGTAATGCAGTTAGAAGTAAGGAAGTTGGAAGTTAGAAGTAATGAAGTTAGAAGTGAAGTTAGAAGTAATGAAGCTAGAGGTGAAGTTAGAAGTAATGAAGTTATGTGTTAGAAGTGAATGTAGTTAGAAGTAATGAAGTTAGAAGTTAGACGTGATGAAGTTAGAAGTAATGAAGTTAGAAGTAATAAAGTTAGAAGTTTGGAAGTTAGAAATAATGAAGTTAGAAGTATGGAAGTCAGAAGAATTGAAGTAAGTCCCTCCAGGGCTTCCATAGATATGGTTTAAGTTCACTGATAAATATCTAAAATGAATTTAAAGAGTTATCGATTTCGTAAAATGGCATTTAATTGCAAATACAAATATTGTCAGTTGAGATAATTGAGTCATCCCGCGAGAAGACCAATATTATGGACTATGCGTAAGTATCGAGCCTGATCAGCCTAAGCATGCCGCACAGGCTAAACCGGACAGACACTGTTCGCCTCCTGTGGATTTTCTGTTTCATGTATCATACCTCTATACCTCTTTCACCCTGGGACGGAATGTGTCGGCCCTGATTAGCCTGCTGTTGGTTTTCTTGTGGGGAACGGCTCAATTGATGTTTTGTATTCAGTTTACATTTACGTTAAGCACGGCATACTACTTAACCGCATACGCCTGAAACAACACGTGATAGTTACACGCTTTCCTATCCCTTAGCACTAAATACAATCGGTTTTTTTTTTTCGAAATGATTGTCACAGTTCACTGTGTCCTTATTACGATCTCATGAACAATTACAAATGATCGCTTGGATTATTGCAGGCCAGAAGCAGCATGCATTTACAACCTAATCCTGTTTCACATTAATCACTTTCAATGTTTTAATTTTAGTAAGACAATATATATAAATCTTAAATATGGACTTACCCATTTTCACAGATGCAAAATCAAACCTCACATATTTTGTAGGATATGGTTTTAGTTCACTGATTCTAACAGTGTAGACTCTACGTAAAGTATCGACCCGCATCAGCCTAAGCATGCCGCGCAGGCTAACCCTGACAGACATGTTTCGCCTCCTGTGTATTTTCTGTTTCAGGAATCATTACGCTATAAATCTTTCCCCCTGAGACGGAATATGTCGGCTCGGATTAGCCAGCACGGACTGCGCAGGCTGATCTGGGTCGATACATTTCTCAAATTCCATAATGTTGGTTGGACGGCTTATATCTAAAATGAATTTAAAGAGTTATCGATTTCGTAAAATGGCATTTAATTGCAAATACAAATATTGTCAATTGAGATAATTGATGTTGATGTTTTGTATTCAGTTAACATTTACATTAAGCACGGCATACTACTTCACCTCATACGCATGAAACCACACGTGATAGTTACACGCTTTCCAATCTCTTAGCACTAAATAAATTCGGCATTTTGTCAAAATTATTTACACAACGATTGTACCCGCTCACTGTGTCCTTATATATCTCTCATGAGAAATTACAGGTTATCATAGATAACGTTACTTTAATACGAAAGAAAGTTAGATTTAACACTTTCCTCGTAACTTAAGAGATTTGATTCCTTTGCAGCCGACGATGGTTTTTTTAGTCCATTGTTAGAAAAGGGAGAAACTGCTCAAAATGAGCAATGTATCATTTTCCAATTATTTTTTTAGCTGTATTTGTATTTCAAATACATAAAGTTTTTATATAAATGGAAGTAGAATGGTTAGTTATGAACGTTGTGAGAAAGGAAATGTATTCATTGTGAGTTGCAACACTCTTTAATTCAAGATTAAAGTCGTCAGTCAAAGGAAGCATGAGAGTCGTGTTGTTGATATAACACATTTTGGAGGCTATATTCTAACAGTAAAAAATTATTTTGTCTTCCAGGAGTTGAGGCAGGCCTTCAACTTACTCTTAATGTTGAACAGTATGAGTATATGACGGGTCCACATGACGCGGCTGGTGTTAAAATGCTACTTCACGACCACCGAGAGACCCCGTCTGTGCATGGACTAGGTCAAGCCATTCCTACCGGATCTCATGCGTTTGCTGGTGTTAAATTCATGGTCGTAAGTGTACATATGTATTCAATAGGATTAATGCTCTCTGATCTCTTGACCCGAGGTTCCCGGGTTGAACTAGGTTATTGTAAATTGAGAACACATTTCATTTGAGGATTGAAATAACTTGTTTCAGACATGTTGCAAATATATACATTTTAACAAAACAGAACAGAAATTTTATTTTCAACTTAAGCATATACAGCTCATGGTTGATATTCACAAATATACATACAGAAATGGTTAAGACAATGAAATAGTTGAGAAATAGTACTTAAATAAGTTTAAATTAAATAATTTAAATAAGTTTAAATTAAATAAGTTTAAAATCAAGCTTATATGCATATGTATAAAAACACATATATACACAAGCAATTGTATATATATATATACATATACCCATACACATACTTACATATATATATATATTTCAATATGAAATTAATTATATCAAGAAAGAAAGTGGGACTGTTAACGCCCGTCTAATAAGGATGCTTTTTATTTTCAAATAGAGAGTTTTCTCATCTCAAAAGCCTTGAGACAAAATGAAGCCAGATTACATAAATATTTTTTTTCTTTCTGTGTTTAAGAGTTCTATGAACTTGTACATACTTGGACGTTGTGCGTAATAGCGCGGTATGAATTGTTTTCTTAATGTTTCATAGAACGGACAAACTAATACAAAATGGAACTCATCCTCCAAATCATTCAAATTACATAAGGTACAAATTCTTTGGTTCCTTTCAATGTTTTCATGACGACCAGTTTCAATTCTTAATTTATGGGATGTCAACCTTAGCTTAGATATAATGTTTCTATACTTTGGAAAAGTTAGAATGTCCAAAGAGCTAGACCGTTCAAATATTATTTTAAACTGTCTAAAAAGTGAAAGTGATGAGTAATATTTGATATTTTCTTGCCATGTACATATATACATATCCCTTAATCTTTGCCGTAGCAGAGGTACAAATACATTAGTATTTACAGACTCTGGATACAACCAAATCTCGCGAAATCCTGCATTTTGCAGGATATCGCGAACTTTGGATGACCAGTTTACAATATTTACATCCCTTTCTGATAGAGAACGAAGTGTCCATGTCTTATAACTTAAGGTATCAGAACAAAGATATTAGATTTTATTTATTTAAATATTTATTTAATCCGACAAATATGGATATGGTAAATTTACAACATTTACCATGAATTCAGAAAATAGTGAAGCCCTGACATCCTGTCGCCATGAATGTGTCAAAAACAAATATGTTTCATCGAACTAATGTCTGATGTTTAACTATGTTGTTTTTATCCTATTACCTGCTTTACTATTATATGAGTCGTTTGCTTTTGAGTTTTTGTCCAAAAAGGGGGGAACACAATTTACAATATTGTAATATCTTGGTATCAAAACCATGATTAATCAATGAATATTTCAGATCAACAATCTTCCAAGTCCACATGGAGATTGTGCCTACAAGAAACTGGAACATACAGATTACTACACGACTGAAGAATGTTACGCCGACTGCCTTGTTAAATTGGCCACACTGAACTGTGGATGTCGCAACATCTATATGCCGCATGAAAATGGTGAGGGAAAATGCAAGTTCATTGTTCGTAATATCCGGATAATATACTTCATTACCTGATGATGGCAAAACAAACTGATTATTTTCAAAGTAGGCTGTAACTAAACAGTTATTGAAAATAGCCCTTTTAATTGAAAATTGTCTAGCCCACAAAATGCTTATTTTTGAATTGACATTTTAGACTCGGCAAAATTGCTAGCACCCGATTAGAAATATGGGCAAGTAAACACCTAAACTTGATACAGTACACTTCTTATCACGTTTTTCAGCAATGTCATTCAAATTATGTAACAGGAAAAGGGGTTGAATACAATATTTTTTTAATTTTAGATTTTCCTCCGGTCTGTACATTGTCCAAGTATTATAGTTGTATGCAGCCATTAGAAGGTAAGATTGTCCTGATATTTCAAAACGAAGTGTCATGAGCTTCATTTTTGTTTTGATAACGATAGTTCCAATTGAAATTAGCTGACGAAAGTCGTTGTGCTTTAATAAGACTACATTAAACTACTCAAATGTTTCACCTCTTTTGAATACCATTGTTTTATTATTAGAACTATCAAACTACTTTATCGACAAACCGCTAGGAGATAGATACGTTACTCGTTCATTACTTGTTATTGTTTTATCATTTAAATTAGTAACTGATACATTTACGTACTATTTCAATATAACTTGTATATATAAACTGTGTTCCTTATAGGTACGAATTTTAGAAACATTCCAGAGAAGGCAGCTCGAATGATATGACTTTAGTCAATCGTTCATCGGGCTTTGTTTCTGTCACATGCAACGCGATCACCGACTTGAACAAAGCGTAAAGTGTATCTTTTTTATATTTACAGAGGAATTCAACGCACACTTACGAGACCAGTGTGATTGCCCTGTACCATGCCAGTTCTCAATATTTGATCCAGCCCTTTCGTATGCCACTGTGTCCAACCATCTTGTAGATAAACTTCTCACGGGACCCCAGACCATTGAACTAAGAGACAAACTCCTGAAAGCATCAGAAGTCACTGCAAGGGTTGACGACTCAAAGTTTGATGATTTTTCAAAATTAGTGAACGTAATGCAAATGACGTTCGAGGGATTACGTTCAAGAATTGAAGGGATTTTGGAATCGCTTGAAGGGCAGAGGAATGTAACATATGTTATATATAATGAAATGATGACAGCATATCTAAACAAAGAGAGGCTGTATCGTTATCAAATATATTCTATGGAAAATAACTTTCTTAGAGGCCGGGAGGCGATGGAAGAAAGAACATTAAGGAACATTGTGTATGGTTATGCAGAGTTTGCAATGCTTATTAGAAGACGTATAACACGGCTTTTCCAAATGAACGGGACAGATACAGAAACCAGAAGAGATGAGTTATTCGACCTCATTGATGACTTACTCAAAACACGACAAGAACTTGTTGAATTAGCAAAGGCAAACGTCACCCTATTACTTAATGCATACTACAACGGAACAAAAATATTCAATTATAAATTTGAAGATATACACCGTTCACACAATCCCTATATAGTACCAAAGCCTTTGTTAAACTATTCCATGTATCATAATTCCTATATGCTCGAGTATGCACCAAAAATGCCGGGAGATCTAGATCTCATGCATTCCGTAATACAAATGTTTCTGAATATTAGTTCAGTAGTGTACAAAAACCAGACATTAAATACAACATACTTGAACTATGTTTTTGAAAGATACCAATATTCGTGTAGAAATTTCTTGATTAGTAAGTCCATAGTGTACAAACAAGGTCTAGAATATCCTGTCAAAGTATTAACATCCAAAAGAGATGATTTCGAAAAGGTGTGGGACGAATTTCAAACCAAAATAATTGAAATCAATCAAAATACAGACTCACTGATCAATTCACTGAAAAACATTTTGTCAAAAACCGTTCCAAAGTTCTTGTCCGTATTATCTACAACCAGTAAATATGTTGACTCGAAATCTGGAAGTTTAATGCATTTAGCGGATATCTTTCTTTCAAACGATACAAATGGAATGACAAGATCTATTCAGAATGCATTTGTTGAAATACAAACTAGAAGTCAAGCAGTGAACGATGCTTGGGATTTCTTACGGAAGCCAACGGAGACGATGTGGACAGAGATTATAGATGACGAGGATATGTTAGAATACTATGTTTATTCAAATAACACGAACTTCCTTAGAAATTTAACTGTCGTGTTAGAGGAGTGGGACGAACGATTGACATCAATAAAAGACGTTGATGTTCGAAACCAAGTACACAATAAGGATGAACAGTTCACACACGCCGTTGAGGAGTTAACTGCTCACTTAGAACACTTTCAAGCTTCAATCAAAGTGGATAGTGAATTTGTAAGGTAAATGATTCGAATTAATTTGTTTTTGAATGTCTTGTAAATTTGCAGTTTCACCGTTTCAAACAGTATTTTCCACCCTGTCTTCAGACATTCCAAATAAAAATTGAACGAATGCATTTTTGGACAAAGGTATAACAGAACTAAAGTTTAGCATCATTGATACGTTTGCCTGTGTGTTTCAAGTCAAACATGTATCTCTGTGTCAAACCTTATCAATCCATTATCTGATATAATCTGGTATATCATTTATGCATTAAATAACTATTGTTAATTATATAATACTTGAACACTTTCAAAATGATTAGAAAATAATATTATGTTAGGTAGGCGATGTATTCTATTGTTTAAGTGCAATGTTTAATACTATGTTCTCTATATACAATTTACCAGAATATGTTATAATATAAAACAAATACGTGTCAGTCCCTTCGAGAACCAACACTAGAGTATTTGAGAGTTTTATATTCACTGTTGGTCATAATCCTATGTGGGTACTTGTTACTGACAAACATTGCATATTCAGGTCATAATGCGCAGGCGCAAACGGTGATCGGAATGCATATCTGAGCTGTCCCGCGAGATAACCAACACTATGGCCTCTGCGTAATATATCGAACCAGATCAGCATGTCAGCCTGTGCAGTCCGCGCAGGCTAATCCGGTCCGAGACATTCGGTCTCAGAGGAATAGAGGTAAAGAGTTATGATTCCTGAAACAAAAAATCTACAGGAGGCGAAAAGTCTCTGTCCGAGTTATCCGGGTCGATACATTACGCAGAGTCCATAGTGTTGGTTTTATCGCGGGACGGCTCATTTGTCACTAATGGGGTGTGTTTGGTATTTCAGAGCAGAAATAATATCATGTTCAGAAGTATTCCTTATATATTTGTATTTTATGTATTAGTGTTACATAGTACAGTACAGCTCACGCGGAAAACGCGTTTTCCGCGATCCCACGATGGACAAATATTTTTCATCGCGGATAATCACCGCAATTCAACCTATATGATCACCGCAATACCGCCTACGGGCTAATTATATCACCGCGATTGACATGTCGTCGATTCGAGCTTCTTATCTATTCTTATCTATTTTGAAATCACCGCGATTCCACCGCAATATTTACCTGCAAAAATGTTATACTTTTATTAAAAAGTTGTTTTTTTCCGATTATGTACCATGTACACGTTTATTGACGAATTGCGATTATTTTATGACACAACTTGCTAAAATTCATTCCATTTCAGCAAATTATTCGAAAAACAGTGGAAGATTGTGTTTGTTTACGATAAGGTCAAGTTTCGTAATAGAAAATGGCGGATATCGGATATACGTTTATCGTACATATGATTATCTCACATTTTTTAGTAAGAGAGAAATATTGTTAAATTACAATACATGGACATGTACATTGTATATATATCTTTGAATTTTGTATATACAGTACATGTACTTGAATCTCTTAATAAAGACAGATTGTTGATTTTTGAGCTTTTCTTATCAACTTAATAAATAAATTATCCAATTGTAATATTGTTGAAAATGATAAATTTTCATTTTAACGCAATGTGTTGATACAGAGTAGAAACAGAGTAGAATTTATTAAATGTAGTTATGTATTGCACTTTATTATGAAGCAACTTGTCGTAAAGCTCAGTAACGTCAATTAGTTTAAAAAAATACAGGCTTATATATATGTAGAAGTGGTTTATCAGCGTGCGTGCTAATCCAAACACATAAACAACAATACGCCTGACACGACTTTTCTTGACTAGCGCACAAAATATCCCTTTTAAATGTGAACACTGAATTTCAATTGACGTACGCAAGTTGAAGACAAGAGTAAATCGTCATCAAATCAGATTATATAGTGTAATGGATTTAAGTGTCCGCCCCCGAAAATAATTGCTTAATTTGTATGAAAACATGTATAGATGAGAGAAACACATTTTAATTTGTTTGCGTCACCTTAATTTACAAGTATTTTTATGAGTAAAACATGCCAATTAATGAGACTTCATAATTTCTTTCAATTCAGATAATTAGTTTTTGGTTGTTTAATTAAATCCGGAACTAACATGGGTGCTTCACACTTCTTTGTTTGCAAAGTTTGATTTTGTTATTCAGCCGACTTTGAAACAGGTTTTAAAGAAATAATTTATAGGCGATTAAGAATGAACAATGCATTGGTAATTGTGGTGATTGACAATGGAATTACGGCATTTATTAGTGAGATTTAAAGTAAGCTACACATCTTTCAGGCAGAATTAACAGTTTTATTATCACGTAGTTGTATCGTTTACAGAATACATCAAGTTTAGGGGAATTGTATTGACGAATTTTAATGAATTAAGTTGTTACGCATATATGCTGCTTTATAGTTAGTACTGATTTATAATCATTATCCTCTTCAACAACATTTATTAGTACTGTAATGAAATAAAAATTAAAAATTAAAAAAAAGCTCCCAGCAAAACGGCGAGAAAAAGCTTATCTATTCAAAAAAATATCACCGCGATTCCGCGATGGTTCCACCGCAACTCCACGATGATCGGTTTGATCAACCCCCTGGGGTTATCTTGTTGCGTCCGCGATGGACATAAAAACAAATCGCGGTGATGGGTGGAATTCCACCCACCTTCGCGGACCAAAATATTTGTCCGCGTTGAGATTTGTCCGCGGTGGCTCGCGGACGATGCGTTTTCCGCGTGAGCTGTACTGTATGATGTGTATATATTTATATAACTATTTATACAAAATATTAACAACATACAGTAGGGAATTGAGAAGAAAGCACACAATTCAATAACGATGTGCCATCGTTTACAATACAATACAATATGTTTATTCAGTAATCTAGGCCTCTGGCCCATTTGTACAAATCTACATACACATACAAAGTTCGAATGAGTTACAGTGACGAAAAGTAACGCTTTGATTATTACATTCGAACCTTTAAAATCCTAAACACAGTATAGAGAAAAAATGTAATTGCATAAAGTAAAGAACGATGTACTCTTCCATATTTTCAGACAAAACTTTTTGCAGTTAGACATCTTCTTTCGACAACTTAGCTACGAGCAGGTGACCCAACAGAAAGCTTACGATATCTTTTCACTAATATGTAAGTATCTAGACCTTTGGGCCAAACGACCCTAAACCCGACCTTCCGGATAACCTGACCAGGACCGATTAAGACCAGCCTGCGTCTCTGCGCAGTTAGATCAGGATCGTCCCTGTTCCTCATTTAATTCTCATGGGAAAGTTGATGACAAACCATATTATAATGCAATTTGTTTATAGCCTATTGTTCTTATGTTTCTGAGTTAATGCCTACACTATAGTTTCAATTCCGTTTAATGTTTACTTGCTTGTTTTATTTAGGAGTGGATGCCGCTCTCAACACTTTTATTTGACATATGAGCCGTCCTGCGAGTAAACTAACAGTATGGACTCTGCGTAAAGTATCGACCCAGATAAGCCTAAGCATGCCTGTGTGAACTGCGCAGGCTGATCCGCATCGATACTTTACGCAGAGTCCACAATGTTGGTTTTCTCGTGGGACGGTTCATGTTATCGTTTTATTTACCTGTTAGACCTGACACCGAGTTGAATAATCACGGCACAAGTTCGAACTGCTTCATTGTAATTTGAGAAATGTTTAGATGAATGCATTTAAATTAGGATTCATATAACAAACTATGTATGCTTAGTTATAACGGTTCTTCCACAAGTATGTTAATGGCAGTTGCAATGTGATACATATTGTGCGTACGCTCTGGCAAATAAAAACCTTTGAAAACAAGTTTATGTCATCCAAATATCATAAAAATCGGCGGGAAAATTATTTTAAAGACACGAGGATCGGGTTTTGAATAGTTGGTGTTAACGTTATTCATGGAACTGCATTTGCCACGAACTTTGTGATGCAGCAAAGAAATATTCTCCAAAGAAAACCGTTTGATTTATATTGATAAACACGCGCTCCGATAAAAACAACAAATTTTGAAATTGATAACAAGAAGAGATTTGTTCTATGTTAGTTTGCCTGCTGAAATCTTGCAACTGGTTTCGTATCACCATTCTTTATTGTTTATAAATATTACACATTAATGGAGTAGTCGCTGTAACATATTATTAACTAAATAGCGAAACATGTAAGACAACTTAACACCGAAGATATCTGTAAAGAGGTCTGGATGGTTTTGTTTACAAATAAAGTCCTGCATATTCGCATTTGTAGATTTTGATTCAAGTCGCATGAGTTAAACGCGATGTTGCTCATGAAGGTAAATCGTCAATTACTAAAAGTTAATAATATAATATTCCTTTCGCAGGTGATATCGGTGGATCTATGGGGTTATTCATCGGAGCCAGCATGTTGACCATTGTGGAGATTGTAGACTTATTCCTGACACAGACACCACTCTTCAAGAAGACGGACAAGAAAGACCAAGAGAATAATAAATATACAACTGCATAGACAATTTAGAATTCAGTTAACTGATCTCTCCGTTCATTGTATCGTCAACAGTGCATATTGCTGTTGGGTTTCAAAAGTACGCGTGTGTTTTCATTGCCGTGTCAATTTATTCAAATGTGAGTTTTATTTATGCCTAACGTGTTAGTCGTTTGGTGTTTGTTTGTTAGAAAAAATGTATTTGATTGGTGGATTGCATGGAGATATATAGGATCCATCATGAGTTTTCTTTGGAGATCAAGATTTCTTAAATGAGTCTAGAAAAAGACGGTTATTAACCGAGCCTCTTGGCGAGGTTAATAACTCTCTTTTTCGAGACGAATTTAAGAAATCTTCTCCAAAATAAAACGAGTGATGGATTCTTTTTATCACCTAAACAGTGTGTTTTAATGAAAAATATTGACAACATCAAAATAAAGACCGAATAACCTATTCTTCATGAGAACTTGTGATTCACCGCATAAAAAAGTAGTCCTCATCATTTTTGAATAAGAAGAAAAAAACCAACAATGTTTTAAACAATTAAGACTCGTTATTTATTCAAAATAACGTATTATTGCATTTTTCAATGTGTAAAATTTAACAACTTAACAATAAACATAATAAAGATAAAGGTCAAAATGACGTCATCAGTAGTCGCGTGTATGACGTGTTTTTGTTATCACACATGTTGGATATCGTTGTTCCGTGATTTGTTCTCAACTTGAAAATAAGGGTATTTATGTGATAAAATGTAAATGTTACCTGAACGCACCATCATGTTTCTGATGTAAATAAATATGCTTCAACATCACGTATTGCCTTTACATATATAATTATTTGAGCAGTGTTGAGCCATTTCACGCTGTCAGGCTGCCGAGCTGTTATGCTACTTTGTTTACGCTTTCAGGCTGCCACGCTGTTAAATTAGGCTGCTCAGTTCACGCTGTTAGGCTGCTCAATTCACGCTGTCAGAATGTTAACTTCACGCTGCCAGACTGCTAAATTCACGATGCCAGACTGCCAGACTGCTAACTTCACGCTGCCAGACTTCTAAATTCACGCTGTCAGACTGCCAGACTGCTAACTTCACGGGCATTAACTAAACTTAAAAACTTCCAAATGCCGGTTTGCGTATGCTTCTTTCCGAAGATCGGCTTACCCGAGAGGCAAGCACCTTTTGTCAGTTAACCCTCTCCCTCTTAGTGACGCTTTCTGATCATCTGTAGCAGACGATTTTTGAAAACGTTGTGGCAAACTTTTGAAATGGAGAAACTGCTCATTTTGAGCAATTTCTCCATTTGCCACAACGTTTTCAACTCTATTTAATAATAAACCTCCCGTTTATAGAGATTTTTGACATTGTTACATTTTTTGGCCAGATTTTTTCAAAGTCGTCTGCTGCATATTTGTTTATGTGGGAAAGGGGGAGGGGTGTTTAAGGGACGTCTGTTTTAAATAACTTTAAAATATAGCAATGGTGTTAAACACAGAATTGAAATGAAATCATGACTAAGTTGACAAGATCAACTACTATTTATTGATTGTAAAGATATAACTGTTTGTAAACGCATCTTTTCCTTTTAACTTTTTCACAAAATCGATTCTTCCATGTTGAAAAATAGGGCTACTTCATTTTTCGTCCAACAGGAAATTTGATAACATTTGATGTCAAAGTGGCAAACAATGCAGATTTTATCTCACGACGGTTTGTATATGACACCCAACCTATACATACATTCCGGAATGAAAACGTACATGAACGGCTCCGTTTTTAAAAACCTGAAATCTTGTTATGATGTACATGTGTTTTGTGACTGTTAAGTGGCAAACAATGCATATTTCAGGAGAGAATGCTCGTTATGAGCTATCTCACCTGAATCTGCAATGTTTGCGATTGTTTATGATGTACATGTGGTTTGTGACTGTTATGCGATTGTTTATGATGTACATGTGAATGTGTGACTGTTATGTGATTGTTTATGATGTACATGTGGTTTTTAACTGTTATGTGATTTGTGACTGTTATGCGATTGTTTATGATGTACATGTGATTTGTGACTGTTATGCGATTGTTTATGATGTACATGTGGTTTGTGACTGTTATGTGATTTGTGACTGTTATGTGATTGTTTATGATGTACATGTGATGTGTGACTGTTATGTGATTGTTTATGATGTACATGTGATTTGTGAATGTTATGTGATTGTTTATGATGTACATGTGATTTATGACTGTTATGTGATTGTTTATGATGTACATGTGATTTATGACTGTTATGTGATTGTTTATGATGTACATGTGATTTGTGACTATTATGTGATTGTTTATGATGTACATGTGATGTGTGACTGTTATGTGATTTAACTGCAGATGTGTTGTGCAATACAATGTGTTATTTTAAAAAAAAAGCAGCAAATCAAGAGACACTGACGTTGTTGCAATACGAATACTGTTTGAAAGATATTGAACAGACGGTATGCTGCACACGATTACGACGCAAGAAAATTCATTATTTCCTATCTGCAGCAGCAAACGACTTTTATGGACATTGCCGCCTAAGTAGATATTGCCCATTATGAGCAACGTGACTTTTTGTCACATGTTTTCAACCCTATTCAAGAATTATACTTTCAATTAAAGATATTATTAATAAATGTGTATAGATCTTTTCAAAGTCGTCTGCTGCATATTTGTTTGTGTATTGGAAATGGCTAACTTTCAAGCTGGTATAAGAGTCGTCTGCTTTCTCTCCCCAAGATAACTCAATGCTGTTTAACTTAAGGTCGTTAAAGGCAACACCTCACTAAACGCACGGACTTCCGACACAACATGTTGGTATAGTATCTTTGCCTGATAGTTATTGATTTCCAATTAGTCCTGTCTTTGCATCGTTTTCAATTAAAAGTTACACTTTCGAAACTACAACTAGCCTGTACTAGATTTATAACCGCACACGCGTAACACACGAGAAACACTTAAGTCACGGTTCTTACTGGTACACACTAAGACAAACTGCATTCAAGCATTCAAGCTCCGTATGTAGATATCTTGCCTTCCAGACGGTAGGTGCCAAGTTTCAGAGCCTCATTTGCATAAACGTTTCGTCTTTGTTTTGGACTCACGAGAAAGTATCCTACAACTACAGGGATTACATATCCAGGGTTATTTCATCAATTTGTTTGAATGCTGTTTATATTTAATGACACTATGCGCTAGCACGAGATGTTTTCATTAAACTGACATCTTACAAATTAAACCACTACTTTAACATTTGGAATGCCTCTTTGAACTTCATTGGTGATGGTAGACTTGATTAACATCTTCGGGACGTCGTTACAGTCTTCGTGATTTTTGTGGATAAAACATGACATAAAGTTTTGTTGTAAAATGGTGATTTACTTGATTGAATGCCGCTTTTAAAAAAGAAGCACTACCGACTCAGTAGTGAACTGGTAAGAGGGGACAACGAGAATCCATTCTCTGGTGGGGTCAAATCCTTTAATAATAGCAGTGGAGGACTCGCTCCCCTGAGCCTTAGTAATGTTGACAGATAATCGGGACTAAGACCAACAATGTAGTTATGACACTATCGTTTCGTACTCAGAAAGTATATACTGTTAATTGTTCTCAGTCATCACTCAAACCTTCCCAAGAAACATGTGTACGTGTATATTTTGTGATATATAAAGACGTCACACTGCTTTATTGAGAAAAAGGACAGTTATATCGGTTTGGATCTAATCCGGTGGAGATTCGAACTCGGGTCTCCCCTGCTCGGGACAATCTAACCTAAAGCACAGAGAGGAAGCAATAGGATTGTGCGTGTTTCTTTTAAGCTTATATTTACGAAATGTTAATGCCATTAATAGGAAGTATCGAGCCCAACGCATTGGGATAAGTCATTTAAACCCTCTATAGAGCCCTGCAACCGATGTTGTTCCGTGTATTGCAAGTATTAACATCTATTGCTGTTAGACATTGGGGAGATTTTCGGTCTATCAGGTCTTTACATGTTATCGAGTTGTTACGCAGAGCACTAAACCGATACATGGATACTTTGTTTATAATTTGTTAATTGATGACGTCACCCTGTCCCTTTGCTCGATTTGAGATAATAATTTAAAAAGGGGCCAATATGCAACGGAAAGCAACGTACTTTTATAATTTCGGAGCATCTCTCATCTACTTGGTGATTTTAGTACGAAGTCGATAAAAATCGGTATTGTTCATGGGCTTGCCGATTGTCAAGTCAAGTCAACGAACAATTCCGATTTGTTACGACTTCGGACGAAAATCACCGAGCCTATATATTGATAATAAGAACCGACCTTATCCGGACATCATCAAGCCCCTTAGGCGGTGTTCTAGAGTGTGTCGTTGGTCTGTCTCGTCATAAAAAAGTACCGGATTCGACATAATATTGATTATCTGCAGTTATGAAGAGTTATTTCCCTTTGCCACAAACACGTCATGTACATGCGACAATCACAAGCTTTTATTACGCGTTATGCAAAAAATCCAATACTTTTGACCCTGAATTCGTAAATATTTTTGTTTTTTGCAAAAACAGCTCATCATGATTGTAATGCGATATGGAACTTCAAGTCAGTGCATTATGTTCTGAGAGACGGTGTAATGACATCTATAAATAACGTCAGCAAAGTATTGATTGATTGAATGAGTGATTGGGCTTACGGGCCGTTTTCAATAATATTTCAGTCAAATCACGGCGATCAGCTCACATAGCCATATTTTCCTGACTTTTTCACACACAACAGTCCTTCCGAGCAAATGACTTCTTTCTCACACAAACTATAAGACTACACAGACCACATACTATAAGCCCATTGCTTAAAGACGAATGAGGCCTATCTCGTGACTTTCTGGTAAACGCTGGAGAGAAAATTTACTGATTCTAACTCAAAACACTTAGATTGACAGACTGCTACAGATTGAGTCGCCGTTGCTCGGCGTAACAATTTATAGATTTGGCGTAGTAATCACTGGTGACTTCAACGCACACAATAAACTTAGGGGGTCGAAAAGAACGAATCGCCTTGGGCGTGCAGTCGAAGAGTGGATAGAAACCCACAACCTCGTACTGCACAATGATGGCGCCCTAACCAGAGTTGATTGGTGCACCGGCAGCCATACTTGCATCGATCTGATTATTACAAGTCCCAAAATCTCCAGTGAGATTATTTGGCAAGTTATAAATGACACGTGGGATTCAGATCACTTCCCAATCTTAATTACCATTCAAAGAAACAACGAATCAAATACCATCAATGAGGACAATTTTAACTTCATTAAAGCTGATTGGGAAACGTTTTTCAATAATAGTGGGGAGATTACCCTTGCACATGTCTATGATGATAATATAGATACTAAAATAACAAAAAATCATAAAAAGATCCCGTCTGTAGCGAAGGATATTATCTCGTCTTCCAAAAGAGTAAAAAACAATAAGACGAATGTACCGTGGTGGAGTAAAGAATGTGAAAACGTAATTAAGGAGATAGAAAAATGCTTATCTAATTTAAAACGACACCCAGGTGAAGTCAACCTGGTCAAATATAAGGACGCCTCTAAAAAAAATCAAGGAGGGCGTTCTACAAAGTAAAAAAGATAACTGGAACGAATTCTGGGAATCCTGTATTATTGACCCAAAAAAATCATTAGCTTTTGGAAAAACAAGATGTGAAACACTGATGCCCACGAATGGCAACATCTAGGTCAAAGGTCAAGGTCGCAAGGTCAAAAATGTACTGACAGAAAGGTCATGTCACAAGGAATACACATGTGAAATATGGTAGCCGTACCTGTTCTGGTTCAAAAGTAGTGGTCAAGGTTAAAGTTTTTTTCGACAGATAGACAAAGAGACACAGACAGACAGGCCAAAACCTAGATGCCCACCGAATCGGTGATTCCGGGGGCATACAAATCGCAGAAATAAAGGAAATACAATTAGACCTACTCCTATCCTAAATGGAGATAAAATAAAGATGCAATTACCTCCCTTGACAAGACCAACTTACTTGTCAAACATTATGCCAAAGTTTCAAGAAAACATAGCCCCATAAGTATTGGTCAGTCAACTAAAATTCGAAAACCCTCATCACAATATCCTAAACTCTCCATCCCTAGCTAATAAAATAAGAATAACCCAATATACATCGACTTCACTCTAACAAAATTAAAAAATTGCATTAGTAGCAGGAAGACTCCATCGCGGGGCTAGACAAACTCACATATACTATGTTCAAAAATATGCCCGAGCAAGCCCTCAATCTCTGGCTTACATTCTTCAACAAGGTTTGGGGGCGAAGGGAAGTTTCCCAGTGATTGGAAAGTAGCCTGTGTGATACCGTTTCCTAAGAAAGATAAAGACCCAAATGACCCTAAGTCATACCGACTAATAAGTTTCACCACTCATCCGGGAAATTGCTGGAGGGGAATGTGAAGGCACGCTTAGAAAATAACATTGAATCAAAGAATGGGTTTCCGGAGGGGTCGCAGCACATAAGATCAGCTTGCTAGGCTGCAACATAATGTCATATATGCAAAAAATAGAGGACATTACGTTCTAGCCATATAACTTGACCTAGAGGCCGCATTTGATCTAGCATGGCACTTAGGCATTCTATAAAAGTGTCACATGGCGATGTTTGGGCTATATCAGGTCCTTTTTGCTGGATAGAATCATTGGGGTTAAAGCAGGGGATACTATCATGGACAGTCAAACACTCACGAGAGGTACCCCACAAGGCGCCATATTATCCCCTTCACTCTTTTCTCTATTAATTAATGACCTCCCAGATGCAATAAATTGGTCTGGGATGGTAATCAGCCAATTTGTAGATGACTCTGGCGGATGGTTGAGAGGAGTTAGTGTCAAAACCCTACAAAAAAAGCACAAGTAGGGCTGGACTCCATTTGGCGTTGGTCCCAGGAATGGGGATTTAAAATCTCCCCGATTAAATCAGTATGAATCCTTTTCTGAATCAGAAGATAGCACCCTGTGGACGTATCTTTAAGCGGCATCAAAATAAATTTTCAAGTCATTCAAATGTCTAGGTATGACTCTCTATCAAAAAAAATCTGCCGCACAAAAATATAATGCCTAAACGACTTAAACCTCATGATAATGTTGTTGTTTTTTTTGTTTTTTTAAATATATAACTTTTTTTGCCGTGCATAGATATGTGAAGGTCGTGGCCATCCTCCCTCATACCTTACAGTAAATTTGTTTTAGTAGATCTATGTTAGAATATTAAGTTAATAGTATGAATCAATAAATAGGGGGTCAAACTTATAAAAGGTTTTTAAGTTTTACACGTGTTAATAAAGCTATACATTTTTATGATGGGAAAAGGAAGCTTTAAAAGATAACAGAAAAACAAACAAACAGACAAAATAAAAACATGCATTTTTCTGTTTGTAATACGAATATAAGTCTATATCAGAATTTAAGAGTGGTTTTGTAACATATATCTTACAATTGTCCAATTGTCATGATAATGGGGCTCAAAAACGGATAGGAGTGGCCCTGAACTTAAACAACTTACTGTTTCCATTTAAGGCGCTCCAAACATTCACCTTTCTCGCTCTAGAGACGTACCTGCTAGACTATCAGATGACAGACAAAATATAATCGCAGTTGCTAGATCATGTAGTGAATCCTTTATATATAGTTCCATCGTTGACCATTGAAGTTTTAAAACATATACAGATTGAGACAGGACTGGAGGGGATAATATAAAAAAGTCTCAACTCTGGTCATAACCCGGGTCGTGAAAGTTCACGGTGGTAGCAGGTATTTTCTTCACCGATCTTGACTGGTCATCATCCTTTGGATCCGGGATGTGGTCGGGGTATACATTCGGATGGATGTCTCCTCCAAATTGTCCGATATTCCTAACGTTCAACATTAAACTGTTGTGGGGTTTTTTTTCATTATAAGATGAAATGGAATGTTTAATTTTCAAACAAATAATTTTAATTTATTTATATATTGCACTTTTTAATTGATCGTTGGGATGGGTCCACTCGGACACGTCTGTTTTGAACAACATACTTGTCTCGGTGGAAACATCCCCACAACGGTCAAATCACTATTGTTTACATTTTTAAGCCGTGGGAAATCACATTCCAAAGTGATGACGTTATCCGATCTATATTCCCTCATAGAGTTTTTTACTACCAATACTATCTTTGGTCATAACCCTTATTATACATCTTAGATTACACACTTATTTGGTAGTATTCACTCTGTGATTGAAAGCTCTATTCCAGTATACCTCAATACGACCGTTATGGATGAACTCTCCAACATTTGTTCTGTCTATTTTTACCATTGTTATATTCTCCCGTCTGCAAACCAATATATGCACCCGCGCAATTACATTCGCCAGTCTTATATTACCAAGACCTCTGCAATTAATACATTGTATGGGGTCAAGGTATATTAAATTACCTACCTCTACAGCAATTTTAATCATGATGTCTTTTTTAATCCATTTATAAACACTTTTTAATATGTTGTGCACAATCTATTTTTATACCTATTTTTAGGTATACCCAACAACTAATTTACAGGGTGTTCAACCTTTGACCACACTAATTCATTCATTAACTTTTTATACACAGGGACCACACATTATTTTTACTTAATTCATTCAAAAACTTTGTATGCACAGGGCGCTCTACTCTTGTAGCAGACAGCATTGTGTGCAAGGATTCTCGACAACGTCTCTGCTGTTCGGATAGTACGAGGGTGTACAATTATCTATTCATCAATATTTTTAACAAACATGGATGCGGTCCTAGCCTGGTAGCTGGGTTCAGGTCCGCCTCCTGTTATATGAATGAAAATCTGTGTTTGATCAATTGCATAGCGGTGTGGGTAACCATAAACGCCCCATTCACTGCTTGTCGGGGGGGGGGGGTGGCGATATCTGGGTCATTTACGAAAGATATCCTCCCCGACATGTTCTGTTTGGGGTGGGGGAGGGGGGGGAGGGCTGCATGTCCAACACAGGTTTTCCTTTTCGTAATTGTATATGCTTTTATAGGAGAGTTCGTCCGTAATTCTTCTTGTGATCATATCCCGTTACTGCAAGATTTCTAGACAATCCCATAAATCATCGTGAATAAAAAGAAATTAAATACCGACCGTCACTTACATTTTGTACATATTTATCTTTATAGGTCCTAAGGGTAGTTTGTTGTTAACACGAAATATTTTTTAATTTATAATTTATATTTCCTTATTTAAAAAAGTGGCGGTCGGTGTTTCAGATACTTATCATTATTATAAAAATACTATGTTTTTGTTTTTATACCTATTCCATTATGAACATTAATAATGTTTAACTAACTAATTATACCCCCTTCCATAAGAAGAGGGGGTATATAGGAGTCACTGTGCCGGACTGTCGGTCGGTCGGAAGCCATATTTTGTCCGGCCTATTTCTTACAAACCACTTGGTGGAATTCAATAAAAGTTTACATGAAGCTTCTATACCAAGAGGAGAAGTGCATATCCTAAAGGTCTTACAATTGCATGTTAATGTACAGAGTTATGGCCCTTTTACTTATTAAGTTATGGTGTAGGTCAAGTTGCTGTTTTAGGGGTTATTTATCATCTTCAGTGATAGTTCTAGTTTCCGTTATAGGACAGCAATACAACATTTACCAATTATTCCATGCAATATGTCCTAAAGTTCGAAAATCTCTTATATTATTAACAGCCAAATGGGTGAGGATAATGTTATTGATTAGCGACCTATTTACCCTACTCTATATTTAGGCAGACCTGCATTGGGACACGAATTGAACGTCAACCAATACAAGGGCGCTAATTAACAGATTCAGGACCACATTGAAACTTGGCACATTTGAAACCTTCCCTATGGTAGAATATCTGATTGAGCACTTATCAATGTGATCAGGAAATGCACAATCCCAAAATGGGTCCGTCTGGTCATATATCAGTAGACTCTCTTGACTTTAATCCGAATAGTCAGATTGAAATGTTTTATAAAAACACTTTTTTTGTCAACTATCTCTAAAAAGCTATTGGACAATTTATCGTCGTATAATATATACATTTGCACATGTTAAAATTTGGCTTATAAAATATGATTATAAATATAGTCCGCGAATTATATATTTAAAAATTGACAATGTAACCATACGTTTATATCTCCCATCCCCCGATCCAATAATAAAGAGACAATACGATATCAGAATAATCAACACAACAATAGTTCGTCTGCTAATTGAAATTAAATTAAATATTGGAGTTAACGATAGCTGCTCGCAAAATGGTATTAATGCCGAGCGCGAGGGTAAACAACGTCATCAAACAACAACAATGGAGATGAATACACTTTCATGAAGATCTGATGTAAAATGTAGCCTGTAGATTGTTAATAAGGCAATTGTTGATCACGCTCGTCACAGGGCGGACCTTAAAAAGATTTTTCTTCATTTTGGCATAGTGACCTAGTTTTTGACCCGTCATAACCCATATTCCAACTTGGCTTAGATATCGTTAAGATAAACATTCTGACCTTTATTTTAAACTGCTGAAGCAAATAATGCGGCTTGTACAGTGCTATCGAGACTTTCTTTTAATTTGGTCTAGTGACCTAGTTTTTGAACTTTTAAACAGACATGACCAATATTCAAACCTGGCCCACATATAATCAATACAAACATTCTCATTGGAAGCCGCCTCCTGGCGGCTTCCTGTAGGGATGCTTACAAATTTCGAACAAGGAGAATATTTAGACCTGCCAGCGTGACCACATATCTTGATTTCTCTTTGTCCTTACTAAGTACATTAATTTAAGGTAATGACTTTTAAAACATCCCTTTTACACTCTATATACATGTGTGAGTTTTACAAATTAAAAACAAAAGACAAAGGCCAGTATATTAATTGAATGTATGTACATTTTTATTTAAGCGAAATTCATACTGTATCTAGCCTAAACAGTAAAAACTGAGTTGGTTACCTGCCTCAGACGCTTTATTAGTTCGATAGTATGTTAAACCGGGAACCATACACAAGAGAGGCTCGCGGTAAATGTGTAGCGAACTTGGGTGGTGCCGCATAGATTTGTAGCTGCTAAATGGTATGAAAAGTTATCTCCCTTTATTTAGTCGACGCCATTCTATCAAAACAAGACTGCACGCTTCAATATTTCTGGTAAGAAGATTTCCTTCCTATCAATCAATATTTAGTATCAGACGTTTTCAACAGTATGACTATATCGGTAATAACGTAAATCAGAATGCTACACGCCCGTCCGTTTCATTGATTTCATTTATTTAATATCCTAAGTTAAATCTGTAATCTGTACTCTCCAGGCGCTCATTAAACACATATAACCATTTCCGTAAACGTTCGGTAGGGGTCGGAGTCTCACTAGGTGGCGCTTCAGTAGTGGTAGGGTATAAAATCGGGTGAACTGCAGTTTGGGAGGCAGTTCGACAGTTGACTTTGGTAAGTTTACCTCGCTACAATAACAACAACAACATCAACCGATATTTGGGTAACTAGATCAGGTGATGCTTCCTTTCTCTGTTACATTCTAACAGTTATTAAGGAGCATCTTGAGGTCGTGCAGCCCGGGTCGGTAGTTGTTGAAGTCGGGAGAAATAGCATTTTGAAGCCGAAGGTTTTATGAAGCCTGGCATTTTGAGGCCGAAGGTGTCCTGAAGCCTGGCACTTTGAAGCTATCACTTATAGCTTCGGTGACGCCAGTAGAGGCATTTTGAGGCCTGGCCCTGCCTACTGAAGCCGATCTCAGAACGCAAGAAAGAAGCGTAGCGCCTGGAGAGGTTTGTAAATACCTTGATTTCCCCCTTTTGATTGGTTGACGCCATCGTTGATCTTTGCTCATTCGGGCACGTTACAACTGGTGACAGCGGTGGGATAGGGGCTGTTCTGTCCCAAAGGATTGATGGTAAGGAGAAGGTAGTTGCATACGCAAGTAAGACGCTTACAAAGGCTGAGAGAAGATACTGTGTAACGAGAAAGGAACTATATGCCCTAGTTCATTTCGTAAAATACTTCAGACATTATCTTTATGGGAAGCCATTCACGGTTAGAACTGACCATGGATCACTTCGTTGGCTCATGCACTTCAAGAATCCAGAAGGCCAGCTTGCCCGGTGGCTGGAGGTCTTGTCAGCCTATGAAATGAAGATCGTACACAGAGCAGGGAAAAAGCATTCGAACGCAGATGGACTTAGCAGGCGGCCTTGTAAGCAATGTGGTTTGACACACCTGGTAATAGCAAAATGTTCCGTGAACCAGGTAAAATCGCCCGAATGTTCTACTCACGTAAGCCTTGGGGAAGCACAGGAAACTGACTCAGACTTACTGAAACTCAGACAATGGTTGGAAGAGAAAATGAAGCCAGATCAAAAGGAAAGGGGCAGTGAAAGTTTATATCTGAAAGCGCTCCTATGCCAATGGGAAAGATTGGAGATACAAGGCGATATTCTAGTAAGGCGTTGGGAAGCATTTGATTCTGGGCAAGTGAGTTGGAAGGGTATTGTCCCACTGTCAAAAAGAAGAGAAGTCCTGCAGTTCTGTCATGATATAAGAGCCTCGGGGCACCTTGGAATTAAAAAGACCCTTAGTCGGATAAGGCATGGATATTATTGGCCGGGCATGAAAAACGACGTCAAAACCTATGTCAATGGTTGTGAGGCTTGCACGAAACGAAAGGAGCCTTGTCAGAATAAGAGGGCACCAATGGAAATAGCGAGGACTGGATTTCCAATGGAAAGAATAGCCATCGACATTTTGGGGGCGTTGCCCGAGACCAACAGAGGAAATAGATACATATTGGTAATAGGGGATTATTTTACCAAATGGACCGAATGTCATGCTATGCCTAACATGGAGGCTAAGACAGTAGCCATGATATTACTTGAACAGGTAATTTCGCGCTTTGGTGTTCCTTATCGCATTCACTCGGACCAAGGACGCCAATTTGAGAGCAATTTGTTCAAAGAGATGTGTGCCATGCTTCAAATAGAAAAGACGAGAACAACACCATATCACGCTATGTCTGACGGTATGGTTGAACGGTTTAATAAGACCCTTGAAGCCATGCTTAGCGCATTCGTGAACGAAAATCATACAGATTGGGATGAACATCTTCAACTGGTTATGATGGCATACAGGTCGACGGAACATGACACCACAGGCTTCACCCCCAATCTCTGCATGCTTGGCCGGGAAACGAGTTGTCCTCTCGATTTAATGTACGAGATGCCGACCGCCATAAAACAAACGCCAATGAACCAGTGGGTTTGGGAACTGCAAGAAAAGTTCGAGAATGCTCATAGAGCAGTGAGACAGAATACAGGTGAAGCAATGAAACGTCAGAAAAGATATCATGACAATAAACTATCATTTGAGTCTTTTGACGCGTGCGACAAGGTGTACGTATATTTTCCAATTAAGAAAGTAGGTTGTTCTTCAAAATTAACGTCTTATTGGAGAGGACCGTATGAGGTTGTTGAAAAGGTGTCTGATGTGCTATACAAAGTAAATTGCGGGCGGTCCAATAATATTCAGGTGATACACTGTGATCGCATGCGTAAATGCAAGTCGCAAGTACTTTCAAATGAACGAATTTATGAGGGTACGAGAGACTCAAATGTCAGTGATGACTTGTCTGAAGGAGAGTATGAAGTAAGTTTTAATTCTAAGAGGGAAAGGCGAAAACCCGCATGGATGAACGATTACGTTTTGTCTCTTTTCAGGAAGACGCTGATGCCTAACACAAAGATGACAGAAAGAAAGGCTAATCTGATATGCCCAACATGCAAAGATGTCCTTACGCCAAATGAGTATCAGTACCACTTGGAGCTCTGTGTCATGAAACTGGCTGGCTGTGACGAATGCATGAAGAGTTTCAAAACGAAGAAAAGCTATCAACAGCATATGCGCAGGAAACACCAGAAACCTGTGGAAACATCTGAACCAAATGAGGACAATGACAGTGACTGGGACGAACAGTCAGAATGTGAAGTATTGGACGACGTAGAGATAGGGCACTATCTGTAAAAAGACCGCCCCTAGCCCAGTATTCACCCCGAAGAAAAGAAAGGTCTCAGAGGGTTTGGAGCCTGCAGAAACAGTCGCCAAGGTGATGCAACTGGAGGAAAAGACATTTGTCACCCAGGAGACCCGTGCGGTTGAAAAGCCTGCTTCTAAAATCAGCATACAGTGTAAGATAGTGAGAGAAGATGAGCTAATTAGGCAAAGTGTGGTCATAAAGGATGATGAGGGGGAGCTGTTTTCCTCTAGTTCATCTGCTCGTGGCAATAGGGCTAAAGCAACAGAGTTTAACAGACTTGAAGATGTTGTGCCAGAAGGAAAGGTAGACGTGAAAAGTATTGTTTTTAAGCTGGAAACTGACGGTGCCGTAGGAGTTGATTTTGAGTATGTGTAAATACTATTTTGTTTCAAGATCTGAAGACGTTCTAACTTTTTATACCACGATATGATTGATTATATGTGCCTAAGTTATTCTTACGCTAACCAGTCAAGAAGTAGGGACTGTTAACAGAGTGGTTTTTTTTTGTGTGTTTTTATTTTGTTATCATATACAGATATGTCGAGATGACTAGTCATAAATTGTATTTTCTTATATGTTTCTCTGTTCATTGATATATATATGTCCTATTGGTTTTGCACCTAAAGTGCAAGGTTGTATGAAGGTTTGGTTTCCCTTGATTCTTATGGACAGGTTTATTTTTGTTAAACACTAACATGCGGGACGCATGGAAAACGGAGGCGTGGGTAGTGTAGCGAACTTGGGTGGTGCCGCATAGATTTGTAGCTGCTAAATGGTATGAAAAGTTATCTCCCTTTATTTAGTCGACGCCATTCTATCAAAACAAGACTGCACGCTTCAATATTTCTGGTAAGAAGATTTCCTTCCTATCAATCAATATTTAGTATCAGACGTTTTCAACAGTATGACTATATCGGTAATAACGTAAATCAGAATGCTACACGCCCGTCCGTTTCATTGATTTCATTTATTTAATATCCTAAGTTAAATCTGTAATCTGTACTCTCCAGGCGCTCATTAAACACATATAACCATTTCCGTAAACGTTCGGTAGGGGTCGGAGTCTCACTAGGTGGCGCTTCAGTAGTGGTAGGGTTAAAATCGGGTGAACTGCAGTTTGGGAGGCAGTTCGACAGTTGACTTTGGTAAGTTTACCTCGCTACAATAACAACAACAACATCAACCGATATTTGGGTAACTAGATCAGGTGATGCTTCCTTTCTCTGTTACATTCTAACAGTTATTAAGGAGCATCTTGAGGTCGTGCAGCCCGGGTCGGTAGTTGTTGAAGTCGGGAGAAATAGCATTTTGAAGCCGAAGGTTTTATGAAGCCTGGCATTTTGAGGCCGAAGGTGTCCTGAAGCCTGGCACTTTGAAGCTATCACTTATAGCTTCGGTGACGCCAGTAGAGGCATTTTGAGGCCTGGCCCTGCCTACTGAAGCCGATCTCGGAACGCAAGAAAGAAGCGTAGCGCCTGGAGAGGTTTGTAAATACCTTGATTTCCCCTTTTGATTGGTTGACGCCATCGTTGATCTTTGCTCATTCGGGCACGTTACAAATGTAATCTGGTTCCTTACATGCTATCATATATTACGTAGTAATTAGATGAATTAGTGCAGACATGAACATATATAAACCACAGAAATATCTGTTTCAAGATAAATTTTGCCGTATAATTGAAATGTTAATGTTTATCAAACTTATTCATACAAATCGCACAAAAAAAAATCCTGGTAGTACTTAAAGAGAGGTAATTTGAAGTATACGCACAATTTAACTAAGTGCAGTAACTATTTTTCCCATTTGGTCTGACACCTTTGTCTAATAATACACATGTATGACGATTTAAATAAACAATTTAAAGGGAATACAAATATTGAACAGAATTAAACATTTAAATACATGTTCAACAGCTAACCGTTTCCCACTATAGATTTTCATTTTCACAATTGTCATCGCAAAGTGCAGACATGAACATTTATAAACCACACAAATATCTGTTTCAAGATAAATTTTGCCGTATTATGAATTTTATATTCATACCTATACATTAGGGTATCTATAAACAATTAATGAAATGTGTACACATTTATGTTGGCTTAAATTCAATTTTGATGTTGTTACTAATTTAAATAATAGTTTTCATTCATATAATTTCAATGTTTGTCAATCTTATTCATACGAATCACAAGGTAAAACTCCTGGTATTGCTTAAAGGGATGTAATTTGAAGTATACAACAGTATTCAAAAGGATAAATATATCAGCATATTTCCGTCTACAGTTTAAATTGTTCTAATGTTTGTGGATTTAAATGTCCTTTTTTCTTATTTCTACATGTACAACGAAAATTGCGGCTTCTCTTTGACGCTTTGCGTCAAACATTCGTCTTGTACAGTTCTAACATGCTCAAGTTAAAAATGCAGCCTCCAGAGTGTTAACAAGATGTAACTTCAATTTGGCCTAGTGACCTAGTTTCCCGGTTGAGGGAGAGGTTGGCGTGTGTACGCTACCGCTACAACTTATTTCTTGGTGCATTGGTGGCTGAAAAGGAGAGGCATGGTCTCATTCACTCCACTGCCACTCTCCCTCTCTTGTGGATACTGCCCTCTCCTTCTCAATCAGTCCTCCCTCCTTTTCTAGGGCATCTTGTAGTACAGTTACTCTGACACTTTTCTGATAAACTGTGTGCCAACGTGTTACCTTCTGTGAAGAGCGCGACTGGATAATCTGGTGGATGATGCGATGATCCGGCTTTTATAACCTGCGAGCCACAGTGGGTGGTCGGCCAGACGCCGGCCTGTCCCCGGTCAATGTCTGCCCGATTTACGGCCGGGCTCTGAGCGGCGTCTAAATTGTCTGGGTAGTTCAAAATATGGCCCGGTGCTCCCCCGATATATGTGATGCCCGGCCGGACATCGGTCAGGCATCAACCGATTAATAGGCGATCCGGCCGAAAATGCCTAGAAATCCGCCGCAAACTACTCGCAAACCTATCGTAAGGTAATTGTGACTGGGGTATAAGTGATACTAGGTAGGCACATTTTTAATTCATAAATATGCGTTTGAAAACAATATAAATCTGCAGTAGAAGACTTGAAAACATAAAAGTTGATATCCATATCTCAACTTGCAGACATAAGGCACATTCCTGTAAGCATTTTCTTCGCCATTGATGATCTTTGCCAATTTCACGAGGCCAATAGTTGAATTCTTTCTTCGAACTCGGAACTTGTGACCAAAAATGTGATTGCTATCCAAGGAATATTGTGGATATTCGGATCACATTCATTAATCAAGTCGTCAATGGTTGACTGGTCGGTAAGTTAAAGGTGATACGCCACCCCATTTATTCCTTTAGCACTCGATTTACACCTCCAGTGTATCGTCCGATGGCAGGTCTTCCCTGATAAAGTTTACCGACTCGACGTTAAGTGCTATATCAACTGGCGGGAACAGTCAGAATGTCGTAGGAGCCCGCTGCTAGAGTGGGGTTAATCGTTTGAAGAATTCTTTGAGCAGATGATTCAAGAATGGGATAGTTATAACAAGCTTATAATATTCCTCCGGAGTATCATCGGGGTTGTTGTTACGGCGTGTCTGTCGGCTACATAAACCGGTATAATGGGTACTATGCCGACGGATTCCCCAATAGTCGCAGCTTCCTGAAACGCCTTCCGTTTCAGTACTAGTGACATGACCAGGACTGGAAACGGACTCGAGATTATGAAGCGTATCAGTGTTTTTAAAAGACAAGTTGCCAAAACGATCAGTTTCTTTTACTAATACTTTCAAAACCATATCACTTTCTCTGTAGATGTCTTCGGTTGAGACTTGGAGACTTGTCCGAAATTAGCGTTTGATATTTTGGCTTATTTGAAGTTATTTCATATAAGTAGCCTGTAATGGCAAATACACATATACAAGTACATCCAATATAACTGGTAGACATATGTCGGGTGAAAATTTGATTTTACAGTTGGAATAAAGCTACAAGGAGTGAGCATTATCAATGAACCGGCATATAAGTAAAGGACATGTGTAAATGTCTTCCAAACAAGCTGCGGAAAGCCAATAGTAACTAGTTTATGACCCCACATAACCCAGTTTCAAACCTGACTCCGCAGACTTTAAATGTTAGTAAATGCTGCACTGCTTGGCGCTCAGGGTTGCGGGGTTAGCATTACGACTGACTGGTTGGTGTCAGGATAAAATGGACCGATAGTACTGATAACTCACCCAAGGAAACGCCGTGATATAACTGAATAACTTGATGGAGATCAATGTTTCCAAAAAATTAAATGGCAAATTTGACCCCAAGTGTGCTTACAGGGTTTTCTAAAATTTGGCATAGTGACCTAGTTTTAGACCAAACATGATCAAGTTTCGAACCTGACTGCGATTTGATGGTGATTAATGTTCTGATGATTTTTACTAAGGTTTGATTAATCACCGGAGTTATGCCCACCACCTGGTCACTTACATTAACTCATTTTATGGTCAGGTAAGCTTTTTCCGGACTAGAGCAATGTTCAAACCCATCCTAGATACCATCCAAACACTCATTCTGGCAGAGCCTTGTCAGAAAATTTTAATTTTTGACAGAAAAGGGGCAATAACTCTGATATAAAAAATATTTGGATTATCCCCCTTTTGTGAACTCATCACAAAGATTGATATAAACATTTGTCAGAAGTTTCAATCCAATCCTTTGAGTAGAAAAAAAAGTTATTTGAAAACGTGACGAAAAAGTGTGACGTACAGACAGACAGACAGACGCCGGACAAAAAAAAAAGGTAATCCTAAGTGTCTACCATGCTACGCAGGTGACACAAAAAGGGCCCAGATTACCCTAAATCGATCACCTTAGTGATAGTTAATTAGTAGCAAATATTTAACTGCAAATATCTGGGAAAATTTGAACAAGAGTTCAAATGAAACTCCAATGAGTGGACACTGTTAATGAAATAGCTTGTCAGTAAAGGCCATTTGTATCTTGAAACCTAACAAGAACTTTAATAAGAATGGAATTATAAAGTTTTGTCAGTTTACGCCTTTTCTGATATCGCCTTGCTGCCCTGTCTTTCAACAAAATTAATATGGCTTGAAATTGTTATAGATGGTCACTAAAGGAGCATTTCTATCAAATTATCATGCAATCGGACAAGCAGTTTATTGAGGACAACGATTTTTAAAATTTGGGTATTTTTCTCACTTTCTGATGCTGCAGCAACAACATTTCTACACAGAATAAAAGTCTTTGAAAACTTTTGAAAGAGCACCAACACAGAGCTTTCCTTTGAAGTGAAGTTGAAATTGATCCAGTGGAATGTAAGGAGTTGTCATTTGTAACTAAATGTCCAATTTACCTCTTTTGTGATGATGCCTGGTTGCTATGTTTTTTTAACCAATCAATACGGCTTAAACAAATTAAGTAGAGTATCACTGAAGTAAGATTCCTATTAAATTTTCTTAAAATCAGACAAGCACTTTCTTAAAAATAGAATTTTCAAATGTTGTCATTTTGCGCCTTTTCTGATCCGCCTGACTGCCATGTTTTCAACCAATTAGTATGGCTTGAACAATTGTTGTCACCCAAGTAACATTTCTACCAAATTATAATGGAATCTGACAAGCAGATTCGGAGAGAAGATTTAAAGTTTGGTCATTTTGCCCCCTTTCTAATGCCGCAACAACCAATGTTTTCAAAAGAATTTAAATCTTTGAACAATTTTGAAAGAGGACCACTAAATGAACATTCCTGTGATGTGTGTGGGAATTGTTCCTGTGGTTTAAGAGGAGATTACGTTTAAAGCTAAAGCTTAACGACGGACAGAGAGCGATCAGAAAAGATCACCTTCAGCCTTCGGCTCAGGTGATCTTAAAATGCAGCATTCAGTGTTTACAAGATTTTCCCTTCAATTTGACCTTGTGACATAGATCTTGACCTCACATGACCCAGTTTAGAACTATGCCAAGATTTTATGGAGATGTATGATAAACTTTCATGAAGTCTGGATGTAAAATTTGCCTGTAGTGGGTTAACAAGGCAATTGTTGATGACGAACGACAAACACAATGTGATCACATTATAGCTCAGCTTGAGCACTTTGTGCACAGATGAGCTAAAAATGTGTAAACAAAGTTTTTCTAAAGTTTGACTAATTGATCTAGATGTTTACCCCATGGGACCCAATTTTAAAAATATCTTTGAATCAGAAAACAAATTTAACAGAAGTTTTTTGTTTTTATTATTTAACCACTTTTCAGATGCAGCCTTGTTTTTTAACTAATCAATTATGGTTGACAAACGATTGTAGAGGTTCACCGAAGGAACATTTTAGCTAAATCATCTTTAAATCAGACAAGTACTGACATAGAAATTGAATTTAAAAGTGTTTTCATTTTTACCAATATTTTCCAAAGCAATTTAGATTGATTGATTGATTGGGGTGTAATGCCATTTCCAACAGTATGTCTTATATATAACACTTGAACCTGTACACAACATTGTTCCCAGGTAAAAGACTATCATTTCAAAAAGAGATTAACCAATTGATGCAGATTTTCCAGAATTACACATAATATTTCCAAAGTCATATGCTGCAGACATGTTGCATGTTGGTTTGGGTTAAGAAGAAAATACTTCAAAAACCATAGAGGAAAAACTATGCATACATACATATATATCTAAATAACAATTATGACCTTAAGTGGAATATTGTATGGGCAAACAAGAATAATGCTCATGACAAGCATTTACTCCTCCCATTAACCTGCATGACAGACACAGTTGATGCATCTGCAGCATGAGCAATTTCTGCTTTTGTCACATTGATTTCAACACTATTCAATAAATGATCTTTCATTTACAGATATTATATTTAACAAATGAATGTTCGAGTCATCTGCTACAGATTCGCTGAATTTTGGAAAGAATTAACATCTTGGACAAAATGTGAAAATATCTGTAAACAAATTTCTCCTTTTCTCAAGGTCTTTCCAAAAGTTGTCTGCTGTGCAGCATCAAAAGGTGTGACTGTATGAGGTAAAGGGTTCTGTTCTCCAAAGTTTGATATTTTCTTTCATGTTTCCTAAAAAGAGAAGATAATATATTTGTCCAACATGTAAATTTATCACAATCAAACGTTTGAACAGTCAGTACAAGAGCACTGCCTGTGGGTGCCTGACGCTCGTCTGATATTATCCTTTTACGGTTTATTTGGTTTATATAAAAAATCTTCAAATTAGGATAGATATTAACATATTGTAATGACCGCACACAACTACTATTTTTCAAGTATTTAAACAAGATTTACCGTGTTAAAATAGTTCTAAGTTCACATACATGATAAAGAAGATCTTCAGATAAGCGGATCAATGCATGTTGATCAATAACTACATATTTGACAAATTTATCACTAAAGAACTAAATGTAAAATGTAACTATAGATGTTTAGTATATTACCATTGTTTATGTTACAGTGACCTTGACCCCCGTAGCCCAAAAACACAAAATCATGAATGATCTTAAATAAATACTTACTACAAACAAAAGATGGTTACATAAAGTCAACTGTAACTTAAGATATTGAATATATTACTGTTTTCATATTTTCAGTAACAGTGACCTTGACGAGGACGAGCTAAAAAGGTTGTCTATACAACTATTCTGCCAAAGGAACACTTCGCCACTTTACGCTGGACAGCCGGGTGTGGAGTTTGGGATCTAGCCTAATCCGCAGATAACCCGCACCGCAGACGATGACGACGCCTATCAAGTGACGTCAATAGCTTTTTTTTTTTTTTTCTTCAAAAAATCAGACGAGCTAAAAAGGTTGTCTATACAACTATTCTGACAATCGGCACAGGAAATGAAGTAAAATACAGGGTAGTTTTAAATAAAACTTAATTCTATTATTAAATAATCTAAATTTAACAATGTCTTTGATACCTTTTTTCCTCCATAGCACATTTCTCAATTTCGTAAAATAGTATAATATTGGCATATTAAATATATGCATTTTGTGTTTGTTCATTCATGGAAAGATTATCAGTACATATTGCGATATATCAAGCAATGAATGACTGATGCTAGATACATCATTCTGCAGATGAAACGTACAGCATTATCAATTAAATGTCGCTTAGTCATGAGACAATACCAGTATGTAATACATTAAGCTTATTGTTAACCTTTATCCCGCAGTTCGTGGCTTTTAACTATATTTACGTGTTTACGACTTGAAAATGCATGTTCGTGTAGTCTAATCGTGGTCTACATTGTTCCCTACCTATGTATCAACAATTGGTAAAGGCTAAGCCTTAAATGCTTAAAAGTTTGTTGAAAGATCACAGGAGGTGATATCGTTTGCAGAAATTCAGCGGGACAAGGGTAAATATATTTAAGCAATGTCAAGATCTAACTTGAATTTGAAAAAGAGTTATCAATAAAGTACGCCATCTTTTCGTGTTGTTCAATTTGAGAACCGCTTTGAACGAGCGAACAAGAGTACATGCAATGGTTACTTGCTTGTAGAATGAATTTATCTTGGGAAAGGAATCAATTAAGCTTATTTTCTCACAATGAAGTCTAGAACTATCTACGGTAAAGATCCGATAATGCGGTAGCTACTTGTCCTTATTTCAGACATGAAGAACGTTATCATCAGAAACCTGTACGCTGTAGGGATGCATCATTGTGGAATGCGGGAGCTGACTCAAGGACCCCTCTACTTCTGCAAGCCAGAAGACAACGCTTATGATGAATATGCCATTGCTGTATTTTAAGACAAAGACTGCCGAAGAAAATGTGCTAATCTTCGTCGTGAAGACGCAACGAAAATTAAACGACTTTCTCGTGACGGATGTTTTCCAGGAAGCTTTTACACTCGGGCTAAAGGTCATTCCAGACGAACTGCACCGATGCAAAGTAACAGCATGGGATTTAAGGTTCCGGACAGTAAATGGGACGTATTAAAACAATTGTTGAACGAATCGGTAGAATATTTCAAAAATAAAATTGACACCTTTCTCATTGACGTCTGGCAAACGCTGGACAGACAATTGCCCGAGCTTGGATTCGAACTCGAAACCCTTAGAGAGACAGACCGCGTCGCTACATACTGAGTCACCGTTGCTCGGCGTAGCAAAACATATAGTTAGCGTTGCATGGTCCCCCCCCTTTTATATTATATTTTCCATGGCTAAGATAAGCAAAAACCATGAGTTCTTATTATCTCATTCCCTTTTAGATAGGAAATTATTTAAGCCTTCGCAGATTATCGGTAATTATCAAGATATGTTTTCTTCTCAGAAGCTACGCTTAATAAGCTTCGAGTTTGAATTGAAATATTCTGACTATATTTACGATGGCTAAATAACATATGTTATGATATTCAATTAATTAACAGCTATCACTTTATGAAAAGACTTGGTTCAATAGATTTTCTTAACAAATACTTTGTTGGACCCTCGTCACACAATTTAAGATCAGATTATAATTGTAAAGTAATAATATAAAACAAATTATTCTCATTGAAGTTATCCAATTACTACTGAATTTGTGTAATCATATTGATCGTCTCTGGTTTGTGATATTTTGACAAGTTGTTTAATGTGTATGGCCTTATCTTAAAAAATGTGTTTTAAAAATATATAGACACAGACTAAACTGCGCAAACGTGCAGACTGACCTTGGTCTACAGTGTTTTTAATTGCAGTTTCGAAATCGCGGATGAAATAATACATACATAACTCTGAAATCTCGTATCGCGGGATACAAGTTATTGTGAGCTGTGACTGAAGTACTGTATTAGATTTCCGATGAGTTCACCATTCCCGTTTATGTTTCTCGCGGATAAACATCACACCAAGCATGGTTCGACCTAAATTCATACGGAAAATGAAAGTGTCTTTGGTTAACTTTTCCCAAGACACCACCTTTCACGGAGTGAAATATATTTATAACTCAAACTCGGTATTGCAAAGGTATGTACCATTTTCGTGTTGATGACATTTCATTTTACTGTCTAAATATATTCCATTATTTTTATCATAGATGATTTAAGATGAGCCTCGAACTATTGTGTTTTTATTTTTTATTTTTAAGAAGTATATATTTGAGTTAAAGTAGACTTTTTACGCATCTGAAGTAGAATCATTTTGTAAACGTATCTAGAATGAGACTGGCGTATTGATAATTTATTATTGTTCCTTGTATGTATGATGTTTATCAGACTGACACAGTATACAAAAGAAATGAGAGAACTATGGAATTTTCAGCGAATGATCAAGAATGTTTATTTTCCTCTACTTCGAAGTTAATTTACAGCGAACATGCCTTTACATGATTACTATTACAAACGGCTATGTGTATGTTGCAACAGACGCCGTTTAGTTAAACTTAATAATTTGTTGTCAACGCATTTTTCACGTACATCCTATTTGCACTGGTATTAATGAATATGATTGATTTAAGTGTAAAAATTGAATAATTTCCATTTCAATATATCGTGGTTTAGATTACGTGTTCAGAATAGTGGTAAGAATAGTGTACGGATTATTTTACACGACGGGTTGAAGTTTAATACAGGCCTATGTATATTGACAGGTTTTTTGCGGGAGGTAATCGTGGTAACAGTTCGTTATCATTCATTCATGCATTTATAACATTCCATTAACATGCACTGATAATCAGTCTCACCTTAAGTTCGATATGAAGATATCTGTACAAAGCTACACCCTGTCGTGTCAAAGAATTCGGTAAGTAATCTGTTATGTATTCAAGGTTTCTTTCAAGACAATGAAGTTGTTAGAATGCTGTTAGCAGAACCAACAAATCAGAGTGCATCTTTGATCCAACACACGTCCGAGTAATGGTTGTGTTCGGATTATCTGAAGGCATTCCTAGTGTATAGCTAGAAAAGGGGTTTAAGCAAACAACATTTAAAACCAATCCTGTATAAAAACCTACGAGTAGTCATCATTTGAGCCGTCCCACGAGAAAACCAACATTATGGCATCTGCGTAATATATCGATCCAGATCAACCTGCGCAGGCTAATCCGGGCCGACATATTCCGTCTCAGGGGAATAGAGGTTTAGCGTAATGATTCCTGTAACGTAAAATACACAGGAGGCGAAAAGTGTCTATCCGAGAAAGCCTGCGTGGCATGCTTAACCAGATCCGGATCGATACTTTACGCAGAGTCCACAATGTTGGTTTTCTCGTAATTCGGCTCGTTTGTGTTCGTCCGTGCACAAAAGTACTGTAAAATGTAGGCTCAGATTACCTTGTCCATCTGCAATCTTATCAGAATCTACACATGTTGACAGTCGTTTCCACCAAGCAAATATTTTAAATTTGAATAGCGTAGATCTTTATCAGACTTAGTAGATATTGATCTGTTTTATATTTTCCCATGGAGGATTTTATTGTATTTGTTGTAGAAGGTGTTTTTGTCTATTTGTTAATATATCTATAGGTGCTACCTATTTACGAAAAAACGCAAGATAATTATAAACAACAATTAAAGAACATACTTTGGCCATACAAAAAGGATTTATAAGTAATTGACTAGACAATAATAATGTTAATGTCATGTTTCTTGCATTATCAAAACATATTTGGAATTCGTATTGCTGTCGTCTATTATTACGAACAGAAAATAATAAAGTAAAAACTTTCAGAAAATCAAGGAAAACATTTATAATGAACGAAGTTAAAACATGAGGGCCAAGATGATCCTTAATCGATCACCTGCATTATGGTAAAGAAGCAAATAGATTAGCCCTTTTCTGATGCCATCTGGCGACTACCTTTTTCAACCAGTCAATATGACTGGAACAAATTATGTAAGGGGTCACATTTCTGCTAAACCCTTTCCCTATTAGAGACAGTTTCTGAGGCCTATGCAACAGACGATTAAGGGAAAGATTGTCACCAAAAGAACAATTGCTCCTTATGAGAAAGTTATCCTTTTGCCACAATGTTTGATAAATAATTATACGATGAATGAGTGTGGCAATAGCTCATGTATAGGAATTTGGGGTCTTTCATGTTGATACCACTTTTTTTTGCGGGAAACTACGTCGCTCCATTGACGTTACGCCAAGATGAAGTGTAACGGAAATGACGTCACGTCCTTCTTTGGCTACGATACAGTCAAAATTTAGGTTCGGGCGTAGAAGGCTAATGCTGTCGTTTTTTTTACGAACGGGAAAACATATTTCTTACAGATTTCCATTTAGTTTTAACTTTTCGTACAAATGTTTATTCCCACATAACACAGCATTTTAATGATCTTAAATATCTATTTAAAAAAAAATGATTAAAAAGACGACAATAATTTTCAATCCGTGTTTTTCCGCTAATTTTATACATACCCAAAATACCGATTTTAAAAAAAATGATTAAAAAGACGACAATAATTTTCAATCCGTGTTTTTCTGCTAATTTTATACATACCCAAAATACCGATTTAAAAAAAAAATGATTAAAAAGACGACAATAATTTTCAATCTGTGTTTTACGTCTGCCTTTTATACATATCCAAAATGGCGGCCCCCATGGATTTTTCCAGTTTCATTTCAGAAAGCTTCATGGGTTATTGAAAAAAAAATCTCACACATGTTAACTATAAGCGAAAAAACCCATTCATGGGTTTTTTTCGTATTAAGAATTTAACTTACAGATTCATACACTTGTAACAAATATTATTGACAGCAAATCTACAGTAAACTTATCATGATCAACATTAGTCACGCATGTGACTTAAAGTGACACATACGTTGTTTATAGAAGAGTGAGGTTTCAATAATTAGATTTTAAACATTCAATCCAATCTAAAAAAAGAGTATGTGTTTCCAGTGTAGACAAAGGCTAACTGCGCATATCTATGCTACTCTTTCAAATTCACTTTGATCGTCTAAAGTTTATTGAAACTTCTGTGACTTATTGCCCAACATTATTGATTCAGATAAGAGTGTGTTTGATGCGTAGATTATCTAAATGGACGCTGGTTGCAAATACTGGTGTTCTAAAACAATTGCTATATTATTCATTTCTTATTAACAAAAACACCGGAATGTTAGTCAGAAAATGTTAAATCGACAGCTATGATTAATTCCACACTGAATAATTAATGATATCACGACTAATTGACATTTAAACATTTCAAAACATGGTATATGATTCTATTGGCATTCGTTAGAAAAGAAGTTCACTTACTGCCATAACTAGAACAAACCCATTGAAGCATTTCGGACGTGGCTTACTGACGCCGTCTACATTCAGATTGTTACGATTATCCTCATTAGTGATTTTTTAATAGCCAGAAAGTCATTCGCCGTTCAACATGAGACACTCCGCAATAGCCGCCCAGTCGGTAACAACAATGGCTATCGATCCAGGAGACGTGAGATCGAGCTCAGGCTCGGTCCCTTTAATGCTACGTTCCCACTGTCGTGCGATCTGTTAAGAACGCTACGATTGGCCATTCGTAGCAGATCTTGGAATTTCTCTGAAATCTCAGGTTTGGATACGAGTTGATACGAGTTGATACGTTCTGATACGATTTGTTGCGCTCAGATGCGATCTGTTCACGATTTGTCAATTTCAGGCGTCACGATCTGTCACGGTCTGATCTTCCGTTCAGTTACGATCACATACGTTCCGATATGATTGTTTCGATTGAGTCCACGATTGGGTCTCGGACTGACACGATCACCACGATCGGGTTCCCCGAATTGGGATGATCTGGTACGTGCAGATACGTTCCGATACGTTCACCAAGAACCGATGCGCTCCGTTACGTTAGGATACGATCGTAGTCGCGATGTCTTTCACGATTATGATCGAGGGTGATCACAAGTTGAGCTACGACTGGACCCCGACAGGTATATATAGAGCCCGACTGACCATGGGCTTCATTGTTTTATGAACTTTTACAGAGTAAACACTACAACCCTCAACCATTAATGATGGCAGAAGTTCAGGATGATGACAGCGTGGCATTTGCAGTATTACTGTATACTTACATTATCGCCAGAGAGGAAGAATACGAGCAGCAGACAGACCAGCTACAATCTCAACCACAAAGGGCCAGGAGAGCTGCAGTCAGGCAGTTATGGGTGCGACCATGGCTCATAGAGGAGAGGAGACAACACCTTGGTCAGTTCTCCAGCCTCCTAGACACCCATTTGAGGCTGGAGGATCCAGTAGCGTTCCAAAACTACACAAGGTTAACACCACAGATCTTCGATGAAGTCTTGCAGAAGGTAACCCCAGCACTCAAGGGTGAAGTCACCAGTTTCAGGCAACCCCTCCCGCCTGGACTGAAACTGGCAGTGACACTAAGGCACCTTGCAACTGGAGACAACTATCGGTCCCTTGCGTATGCCTTTAGGTGTGGAGTATCCAGTATCTCAAAGATGGTTCCAGAAGTGTGCAAGGCAATTGTGCAAGCGTACAAAGATGAGGTGTTCAGCCTACCTGTGACCCCTGAAGCATGGAGAGCTGTAGCTAACCAGTTTGAGCAAAGATGGAACATCCCCCACGCCATTGGGGCATTGGATGGCAAACACATTGCTATCAAGAAGCCACCACGCACTGGCAGCTTGTACTACAATTACAAGGGCTTCTTTTCGATACCGCTCCTGGCCCTGGTGGATGCAGATTACAAGTTTATATGGATCGAGCTTGGTGGAAAAGGACACATGTCAGATGCTCAGATATTTGGCGACTCGGAGCTGTTCAGCGGTCTGGAAGAAGAGTCACTAGGACTCCCCCCACCCTGCTCTCTGACTGCAAGCCCCGATGACCATCAAGACATGCCCTTCTTCATCCTCGGTGATGACGCCTTCGCACTCAGGAACTACATCATGAAGCCATACGGCAGACGAGCGATGTCCAGGGAGGAGAGGATTTTCAACTACAGACTATCAAAGGGGAGGAGAGTGGTGAAAAACGCCTTTGGGATCCTGGCCAATAGATTCAGGTGTTTTCTCAGGCCTCTAGAGCAGAAGCCAAATACTGTGAAGGATATAGTGGAGGCGGTAGTGGTTCTTCACAACCGGCTGAGGCATCCATGCATTGCAGCACAAGAGGCGGACCATGAGAATGAAAACCACAATGTCATCCCAGGGACATGGAGGGACCAAGTGAACTGGCTAGATGTGGATCAACCTCCTGCACATAGTAACTCAGCTACAGCACAGGCGAAGCATCAGAGGGAACTCCTGAACGCCTTCTTCAACTCACCACAAGGTGCGGTTGCATGGCAGAACAGGATGGCCGGGCTGCATGACGCGGAAGGTGGAGAGGATGATATTTGACATTTTGAATTTTGTTTCTGAAACAAATCGAAGACCTATTCATACGACAATTCAAAACTTACCTAAATTGTGGTTAAATCGTATGATAGAGTAGAAAACTTTGTGACATTTAATGGAAAATTTGCGTTTTATGAGCAAATTCTCCTTTTGTTACAAAGTTTTTAAATTTCTTTTTTATTGATTTGTTGAAATGAGTATCTTTACCATTCAGTGTACATGTAATATGAAATAAATATAAGTAAGTTAACGACTTTCGTTTAGGGATGGCAACGATTAATCGGTTACCCGGTTAACCGTACGTTATCCGATTAATCGGTTAGTTATTTCGGTAACCGAGTACTCGGAAAAAAGATAAAATATATACATAATAACATAACATAATATGTATTGGCGTTAAACATTAACAATATTTATAGCCATACAAATTCATACAAAGTGGTAACGACATGAATTATTTTACAGAAGAACAAATAAATATATTTATTTTATATCATAGCGTACAAGTATATCAATATTATAATATCTTTTAAATCTAATCTCTTTCCTTAAAAGACAGATAAATAAATCTAGCTAACCTGTTAATTTCTGTTATTGAGTTTGATGACATTAATGTATTCAATTGTTGTATAGAAGGTCATTTACAATAATATGATTTAAGCAATGTATGTCTTAGTTCTCTATACTTGGTACAAACAAGTAGAAAATGATAAGGATCATCTATCATATATACACAGTTGTGTTTCACCTTTTGTTCTTTTCAATTTGTCACACGTATCTGACATGAGAGGTTAATTATTCACACCTCGATCGGCCAGTGTTTACATTACTGCGATAACAGCCGCACTCGATTTTTATTGATGATCATTTGTTTGTGTAATTGTCAATTAAAGGACGCTTTGTTTCTTTTTAAAAAAGTTTGATGTCTAATAAAGGCAGAAATTATATGAAAATGACTTATTAATTATATTCGGCGTTTGTTTTGATAATACAACTAATTGCAGTGAGTGTGATACATTTGAATTGTTGTTTTTGTAAATTGTTATTTACCAACACATTTGGAAGATTAATTTGAAGTTTGTAAAACATTTTCCGCTGAGTTGGTATTCAAAGATATGCAGCTATGTACCTTTTTCATTCGTAATTTTATTAATCGTATAGCAGTCACTTTGTTAAAAAAAGATCTACAGAATATATTGCCATAATACCGCCTGCTACATCCTTTGTCTGGAAGTATTTCAAACGATGTACTGATGATAACAAAGTCAAGTCCGGTTTGTGGGGGTATTGAGCTGTCTTGGACTAAAACAGTGGATATTTATTGTCTATGAATCTATACGGTTAACCGGGTAACCGGTTACAAAATTGTACGATTAACCGGTTAGTAATATCAGTAACCGTTGCCATCCCTACTTTCGTTTTATGTCATTTTTTATTTTTTATTTCTTTTATTTTGTGTTATCATAACATATTCTACAAGGACTCTCTACTGATCGTCCAGGGAGTCTTCCCGTTCCCGTTCCTGGTGCAGGTCTGTGTCATCATCCTTAGCAAGTGGATCAGGGGTGTTGAGCTGCGAGGAGAGGTTGAAACTGCCGGCATCTGGTGTACTGGTTCTCAGCAGGCTGACGAAGGAGGGTCCTGCCTGAGGCTTATTGGTTTGTGGGCAGGTCATCTGGGGCGTGGGGAACTGTTGCTGGACGTAGCTGCGGTCCTGACTACCCCCAGATACTGGGTGGAGGTCCTATAGGGCGAGGTGGCCAGTGGGAGGGTTGAGGCTGCCACGTTGCCTGTTGCTGGAACTCGATGGGGAACTGCTGGTCTTGGCTTGGTGGTGGCTGCGTATGGCTATGCTCAGCTGCCCGTTGAGCCCTGTGAAACTCCTGCATGATGTTCGCCTCAGCATCCCTCCTAATCGCTCCAGGCAACTTGGACAGGATCTCATCCACATACTTTCCAAAGTAAGAGCTGCCACACACAGAAGCGCTTCTAGACATGAATTCAACAAGCAGTTCTTCTGAAAGAGAAAAAGTGAGGGATAATTTTTAGTGGGATTAAAATTATTATTATTATTATTTTAAGTCTCAATAAATATAATATTTTCTACCCTCCCGCTACACCAAATAGGGAGCCTTTTCTTTTTTAGAAATGTTATTATATCTTGTAATTATTGCATGGTTGTGGCCTATTTTCGTTGTTTTCGGCAGTTTGGTAAATTCGTGAGATCACGGATTCCTGTGTGCTATCTGCTGTGTATAGTGTTATTAGGAGAGATAATACTTACTCAGTTCTGCAGAGGTCATCCTATCCTCACTGCCCCGTCTGGAGCCGACCGACCGTGGCTGGGAGGCTGTCTGTGAGGTTGGTGATGCAGCTATTGGGAGTGTTGCTGTTGGAACCCTGCTTGTGGTAGAGGCAACTACTGAGTTTTGCTCGGTGGAAGGTGTGAGTTCAGTGCCACTGGCACTTGCTGCTGCTGCTGCTGTAAAGGAGGCCACATTTCTGGCATCCACCGTCTCAATGTGAGGGATCAAAAAAGAGAACTTATCCCATATCCACTTCTCTGTGCTGTTCATGTCAGTAATTGCATCTCCTCCTGCCCCACTCTTCTTGGCACGTTTCTTCAGCCGGCCCATCATGGTCCTCATGCTTGAGTACCATATTTTTAGCTGTTCTACAGTACTATTCATCTTGACAGCCTGTGCAGCCCAGAGATTCTCTTTCTGGGTAACATCCTTGAACCCCGAAAGGCGTTTGCTGTACAGGACCTCATTTCGCATGAGGAACTCAATGATTTCCTCCTTTTGCTGTTCACAGAAAGCAGTGACTGTTTTCTTTCTCTTTGCTTTCTCGGAGGGGTAGCTCTCATCTGTCTCCTCTGGCTGGACTGGTTCTGGCTCCGGGTGTGGGACAGCCTTGCCCTTTCCCTATCCCTTCTTGCCTCTGGTACCCTTGGGTGGCATGTCGCAAAGGCTAACAAATTCTTGCACTTGCAGGTTATTACTTAGATGTGCTCTCTTCAAGAGTAGATCGCGGAATGAGACGCATTAAATATTCTCCGGTATATAAATATGGGCACGAGAACTCGTAACAGATCGTGAGCGTTTGTGTAAAACGTCACTACTCGTATCTACTCGCATTTACTCGCATCTTCTCGTACCAACTCCTATCTGCTCGTGAGTTATTTGTGTCAGGTCTTGAGCAATGGGACCCCACATAGCGTAACAGATCGTGACAGATCGTGGGAGATCGTGGAAGATCGCAACACATCTCAACAGAGCGTGGGTTTTGTCTTGTCTAAGATCGATCCCGATCATCACGATTTGTAAGCACGATTAGATGCGATCCGTCGCGCTTTGTTACGATGCAATACGATATGATACGATGATCCCGATTGACAATTGATCGTGTTGATCGTAGAACATTTTTGAACCGTTCAAAAAGTTTCTACGATTAGCGCGATTGCCACGACTGACCTCAAGATCTGATAAGATCTGATAGGATATCCACGATAAGTCCACGATTGAGACCACGATTTTAATCGTGCCGCGAATCGTGATAGTGGGAACGTAGCATAACATACCGATGATTGTCAAGTGGCATTTTGACCTGTGTCATACCCAACACTGTTGTGTGGAGAGCCATGACAAACAAAATTATATGATCTAAACACCGTGATATTACTGAAACAATGTTGTAAGCTCAAATCTATCAGATAATTGATTTATTGAATGATTTGGATGTTTTACGCCGCTTTCAACACTTTTTGAGTTATATCATGGCAGCTATTACTACCATTTTTAAAGTCTATGTAATGACCCGGCCGGGGATACAACCCGCGACCTCCCACACCCGAGACGAACGCCCTACCACTACAAAACCGAAGAGCAATGCAGACCAAGGTCATATTGAATGATCGTGCGGACTGTTATAAATCTTCACCTTACGCAATTTAAGTTAAAACTCGTGCGAAAAAGTACACGAAAGCGGTGTCACGGTATAAAGTCACTCAAAGAAGGATAAGGTTAAATCGTTCAGCTTTCGGAACAATCTTTTTCGATCTTTCATTCGGTTGCAACGAGGAGCTACGGCTATCAAACCAATGTCGTTGGTTCGAACCCCTGCTCGGCCTTTCATTATTCCGATGAATGATAATAGTCAGTGTGGCAAGCGTCAGTCGTCTGCCATCAATGGGCTAACTTTTCTATGTTAGAAACAATCCATTTACCTCGGAAGAATGGTTCTGGATTATATATACTTTATAAATCATAATACCGTTAAACCATCGCTTAAGAAAGTCCGATACATCTAGAAAGTTGAGGTACTGGGCTGGCTAAATGGAGGTAATAAGCTGGCGAAATGGAGGCAATACGCCTGCGGAATGGAAATTTTGACAAACAGAACAGATCATCTTTATTTTATTATAATTAATATCAAAGCATAGTTTATCCCGCTTAATTGCAAATTTTCCATGTTTGGATATTCAAAAGATAACTATTTTCCAATTTCATCATTAAGACATGGACAATCTCAAATTAAAAAAAAAATATCCTAGTTACTGGTTTAAATAAGGTTTGTGATTAAGCGAAATCTACTCCTAACTTACATAATCTATGTACATGTGAAAATAAATAATCACCTTTAAAAAACATTGCTCTCAATAGAAATATGAAAATACGTTCGTTGAAAACTTTATGGAGAAAGTTGGCATTAATAAGTCAGGGATATTTCATTAAACATTGATGATGTAATCTACCAACGAAACACCATTTCGCAACATTTAGTTGACATTTAATTTATTCCCCAAAGTAGCTAGTTTTCGATAATCAGACTTATCAATTATGCAAAATGTAATGTAGAACTCTCCATTTCGCAAGATGTATTTGACATTTCATTTATTCCCCAATAAAGATAGCTTTCGATAAACAGAATGATTCATTTCGTTAAATCTAGACTATAATTTTTCATTTCGAAAATGCAGAGATCTCCATTGCGAAATTTCTGCTCCATTTCGCCGAAAAAATATCCATTGCGTAGTTTAATTAACCGAATATAAGATGATAAAACGAGCAATAAAAAGTCTGTTTTATTTGGGCTAGATCACGTAATTCTAAACAAAATTAAATGAGGTCAAAGTCTGTTTAAGTGGTGCTATAAGAAAACTCAAAGCACTGCACTGCTGACGGCCTGGGGGCTGCTGGAAGGTTGGAGAAGTAGTGGAAATGTGAAAGGAAATAGCAATTGCAGCTTATGTTTATGTATTTATTGTCAAGAAGTTGAAAGATCATGACAAAAATAGTAAATGTTATTAAACTGCCAATTTAAAAACAGAAGGTCCTTGTTGGCACTATATCGCTCACCTGAGTACAAGAGCTCACACGCATACACATTTAAGACATGAAGAATCAAAGGCAAATTTGACAGCAGGTTTAGGCAGAATATTTTGAAGTTTTTGCATTACTATATTGAGAAATATGTCAATGTTAAATCACATTCCACCAAGTTGAAGTTGTTCTCTAAACCATGAACTTGACTGGGAGAAAGTGTTTGAAATATGCAAAACTCATCTAGACAATTATTCTTACAAAGATTCATAATGCAACATCCAGTGTGTTATCAAGATTTTCCTTCATTTGGCCTATTGACCTATTTTTGTTTACCCGCTATGACCCTTATTCGAAAATGGACTAGATATCATTAAGATAAACATTCTGACCAAATTTTAAAAAACGTGGCCTCTACAGTGTTGACAAGATTTTCCTTCAATTTGGCCTAGTGAACTAGTTTTTTAACAGACATGACCAATATTCAAACTTGGCCTACATATCATCAAGACAAACATTCTGATACAGTTTCAACATGCTCAAGTTAAAAATGCCTCCATTATGTTAACAAGATGTCCCTTCAATTTGGCCTAGTGACCTAGTTTCTGACCCAATATGACCCACATTCGAACTCTACAGCACTTGCGGGCACATGCACATCATGATTGAGGGAGAGGTTTGCGTTTGCACGCTACCTCTACAACTTAGTTATTGGTGCATTGGTGGCTGAAAAGGAGAGGTCTCATTCCCTTTACTGCCACTCTCCCTCTCTTGTGGGTACTGCCCTCTCCTTCTCCTTCAGTCCTCCCTTCTTTTATAGGGCATCTTGTAGTACTGTTACTCTGACACTTTTGTGAGAAACTGTGTGTTAAATTAGTACCTTCGACTGGAATCTGATTAATGATGCGATGATGCGATGACCCGGCTTTTATAACCTGTGAGACATATTGGATGGTCGGCCAGACGCCGCCTTTCACCGGTCAATGTCTGCCCGATGTCCGGCCGGGCTCTGTTTTTGTGTTTACCATTAATTTTTCGACGCACGGGCCCTACGGCCCTCGGTTTATCCGCCACTGTATATTTCACGTGACTTCTTTCGTGGGGTGGGGGAGTCGGGCACGGGCCCTATGGGCCCCCGCTAAATCCACCACTACATTTGCCACACTTTTTCTTTGTTTACCATTAATTTTTCAACGGCCCCCGGTTAATTCGCCACTGTATATTTCACGTGACTTCTTTCTTTTTTTCCGTTCCTCTTCGCGATTGTTAATAATGTTAACAAGCGTCCATATTTGACCTCTCGGCGCAACAAATTCTTAAGTATTTCTTAAACTTATATTGGAGTACTCACGCCTTAAGTTTTTCACTAGCCTTTGTGACATGACTAAAACACAACAACTACTTATGAAGGCCTGATAGCGAAACGTTTATCATAAAGGTATAGAATAAACAACACTTGTTTGTGTGATTATACATTTTATTTTAATTAATCAACAGGACAGTGTTGCGCATCAATTATTGACTAATTGCCTTTATTGCTACGCTTAACATCAACAATTACCTCTCTCAGGTTAATGTGGATCGTGTTTGTACTGGGGTGTACCGCAGCTTTCGTTTACCAGATCATAGAAAGGGTAGACCATTATTACTCATTACCCATCAACGTTAACGTCAAAATAAACTACAACCAGTCACTCAAGTTTCCCGCCATCACTATCTGTAACCAAAATGCTTTCAGGTAAGTGTTTTATATTTAGCTTAAAGTGACAGATATGTGATTGATGATAAAGGTGTCGTGCAGTTCAGACAAGACAGATTAAAATTCTGTAATGCGGAATTGTGACGTCAGACAGTGCGCGGACTACTTTCAGCGAGGTTCCGTTTTAAATCTGCGCTACGTAGTAAAATACGCAGACAACCAGTACTATTTGGGAAAATTGTTTTTATTTTATGCATCAAAAACCTAGCGTCAAATTTAATAAAACCCGCAAATAAAGATTGTGATGTCATTTTCTTCCACAAAACAATGAACATTTAATTTGATGATGTTATTATAATACTTTCTAGGGGCGTGGCCTAAGTATTGTATTGTATTGAAGTAAATATTCTTCCGTCATTCGCCTTCATTTTACGATTAAAAAAATTGTTATCCCAATAAAAAATAAATTGAATCTGTATATTTGTTACCTTTTTCGCTCTTCATAGATTGTAGGTATATACTAACAGAAACATTACGTTGGAGAGGCGATAAATCCATATCCATTTTTTCCACGCTACTTGTCGTGCAATACGAACCCATTTATCGCTCATTCAACGTAATATTCGGTATATATATATATATATATATATATATATATATATATATATATATATACAACGTAACCGAATACTAGGTAAATGACGTATCGTCAGCGATTTGACGTCATAACGTTCGTCACTTTAGCGCCTAAACCCATAAATTGTATTTATAAATATTGTAAACGATAAGTTCTTTGTATCGAAATTCGCCTCATAAGTCACTTTATTTGATAAATAGAATATCTCATGTGTGTTTATTTATAATCACTTTTAATAAACTCGTTTATTCGCTGAATATGACCTCGGCATATTTATTGGCGCCATTGTTATACGGTTTACGGACGAATTGCTTTGGAAAACCCGATTTCTTTTTGTATTTCGGCATGTGATAAAAACAATCTGATATTCGTTGTCATTTCATAAAAAGTTTTATTAAACTCGTCCAATAAATTTGTTATTAAGCTCGCCTAAGGCTCGCTTAATAACAAATTTCTTGAACTCGTTTCATAAAACTTAATATGAAATGACAACTCATGTCAGATCCTATATATATTTACTTACTTTTGACTAAACCATATTCTTCCACTTTTCAAATGGCCAAAAAATGTCGATATTTGCCAATAAAGAATTGCATTGAATTGATAAAAAAGTGCAGATCCAGATCTGTACCGATGCGTCGATTCATCTTGGTTGATACTAGTCGCAAATTCCTTGCAGTTGGTTTTCGCAGAGCGCCGCATAACTATAGAATATGCTTTTACGTCAAAAGCGTCCATTTATATTACAGTGAACGTTGTCCTGTAACACATACGTTATGACGATCGCATAATCATTACTGGAAAACGACGAACGAGTTGTGATTGCTGTCGAATGACACAACTAGTTATGACGAGTTGTGATTGCTGTCGAATGACACAACTAGTTATGACGAGTTATGATTTATGTCGAATGACACAACTAGCTATGACGAGTTGTGATTGCTGTCGAATGACACAACTAGTTATGACGAGTTGTGATTGATGTCGAATGACACAACTAGCTATGACGACGAGTTGTGATTGGTGTCGAATGACACAACTACTTATTAACCTCATGCAGAATCGTTGAAAGCATGCATTTCAAACATAAATGCAACGATATTAAAACTATCAATGACAAGTGTCCACTGAAAATAATGTGAATCTAGAAAATCTTTGATAATCGGAATTTATCAGTTCATATGTTCAGGAACATTACATTATTATATTTACATGAAGGTTTTCAATCAACACATGATAGGTAACTTTAATGGAACTAGTCAATGACAGTATCATTAATCAACCATTAACATGGAAATAAAAATGTATAGAAAGTTTTAAAGAAGATTTCAACTGCTGCTTAACTTTCATTAAAAATACTAAATACGTTTTATAGAATTAATTAATAAGTGCTTGTATACTAGAGGATAGTATGGTATTTCCCTTTCCCACATATATACGCTTTCGGAGAAATCGTCAGCAGACAACTTTCGAAAACATTGTATCAAAAGGATAAATTGTTCCACACGTTGTTTTCAGACTACATTAATATAATACTTGCAGTTTTATTCATAGAGAGATTTTCTAAACGCATTTTATTATGAGTACTAAGTTCAACCATATATATACCGCATGTTTCATTGACAGAGCATCTGCGGCTGGCGAGCATGACCAATATCAGTTGATTGAACATATGTTCTCTCGAACAAGAAACATTTCCATAGCAGACTTGCGCGACTTTAACGCAACGGATCTGTCCATTGAACAACTTTACAAAACTTTGGCTCATCAAAAAGAGGACTTTTTCGTAAGGTATGATGACAGTTATTAATAATTAAAATATGTGTTCTGCAATTAACTTGGATTTTAATGGTAAAAATGGTAGCCGCTTCCTTTCAAGTAAGGAATTAATGAATTGCAAATGATGATGATGGTTTGGGGTTATTTACCCTCGCCTTTCGGCATAAAGCCATTTGGCGAGCAGCCATTGTCTTGTCTCTCCAATTATTTTTTTCATTTCTTTTTTTTTTTTTTTTTTTTTTTCAATTTTCAATATTTCTTTTTTTATTATATATTATTGACTTTTGATATTGTTTGATTTCTTTTCATTGTTACATATCCCGCTTTCTGTTTATATATGTTTTGTTGTATGTAGGTATATAAGTGCGTTTGAGTAAAACATTTTTGTTTATTTTAAGTAAAATAATATGAGAGCAAAAAAAGGACTGCCTTACCGTCCTCCACAACGGCACCCCTTATTGGCCGAATTTCAATCCGCTTTCTGGCCAAGCTCGACCTTCACGCATACATCTATGGTGAAAGACGAGTTGATCAGATGTAGCGTCCAGCCAATCATGGCCCCGTTGAACAGGTACCCGTTTTACGCTTTAACCCATATGAATGGGCAAAGGGCAAACAGATTTTTTTAAAATTACCATTTTTTGTCTCATAAAAATGAGAAAGCATGAATTTGACAAGAATCACTTTTTTGGTTAAAAGAAAAAACATAAAACAATTTCTTGGATAAAAGATAATTGTTAAAAAGCAAGTAAAATAAAAAGAATGCTAAAAATCACTGCCTAACTCAACAACGGCTCCCCTGATTGGCCCAATTTCAACCTGCTTTATCGGCCAAGCTCGACCTTCACACATAAATCTATGGTGAATGACGAGTTGATCAGATTCGGCGGCCGAGCAATCTGGCCGGTTTTCTGTCCCCGTTTATACTTTAGACCATAAAAGTCTAAAAGTGCAAAGGGCGAACAGGTTTTTAAAATTACAGTTTTCTTACAGAAAATTATGTTTCCTGATATGAATTTATATTTACATAACATAGAGGTTATTTGTAGGTTTTTAACCTAGTACACTAATAGAATTACTGATTTTAACCTCGGTAGGTTAAGTATATCTCTATACACCCCAATACTCGCCCAGTTTGTGTAGAACATTCCGCATGCGGAACCCGTATGCTTAATTCCGATTTGATTGGCACAGTATTAGCACGCAAATCAGGTACAATACAATACAATACAATACAACATATTTTATTTGCAATCATGTACAAGCAGTACAAATAACAAAATACAGAGAATATAATGTAATGTGATGTTGTAATTTCAATAAGTCAGATAGTGTTGAGAAGGTTTGTTATTAAATGATCTAAAACTCCATATGGATAGCACAATGTGTATGCTACAGGCTAGCTAAGATAGCTATTAAAAGCGTTGAATTCTATTAATTATGTATAGAGATTGTTAGTATATAAGAACAGAATGTATTGTTTAATTATTTGTGATAGCTTCATTTCTTCTTTTATTAGCGTTATAGATGAATTTAGCAATATTAAAGATTTCTTTTTTATTTGTAGAAGACATAAGAGTTGTAAATTTGTTTATTGTTGGCCACTTGCAGAAATATGTTTTTAAGAATTTTGAACGCAAAATATAGAGAAAGGGGCATACGAGAATGAAGTGGTATTCGCTTTCAACTACATTTTGATTACATAACTTTTAGTTTAAACTTATTTATTTTACATCGATTGCGAAACAAGCCTTGGGCTTAGATTAATCACTCTCGATGTCTGCTTCCTGGAGACTTAACCAGTACTCGCGCCGTTTGTGTGGAAAAATCCCAAAGTCAGGACCCGCTCATCACGGGACTCGAAGCAGGGACCTTTGATACGAGAGGCCGACGCTCTACCTCTGCACCACTGTCTTCCACATAACATAACTTACATATATTCTTTCTGATCTTTGGATATTATGATGCCGTCCTTTTTCTATTTCTAAATTATGAGATGATGCTATTCTTAATTTTCTATCATGTATATTGTTTAAGTAATCCTCTTGATTGAATGCATGTTTGAATAATCTGTAATAAGACAGACGCTCAGAATTGTTAATGTTTGAATACCAAGATTGGTAGTATTGATTAAATATGCGTTGTTTTAATGAACAAAATGTTATTAATTCACTGTTTTGTTGTATCCACAAGTCGTTATGTCCTAGTGATTGTAAAAGAGTTTTAACATGATGGGCCCAATTAAGTCCCGTATAAGTAATATTGTTATTTACATCATTTTTAAGCATATTGTATACAATTTTGGTGATATTATTATCTGGTAATTTTAGTATTTTAAACCAATAGCAGATCATGTTACATTGTCTTATAATTCTTAAAGGTACTCTTCCAAGTTCTCCATATATACTTGATAAGTTGATTGATTTTCTTACACATAGAATACGTCTACATAATTTGTTGTGTATACCTTCTACATCTGTGCCGATATGGTATGACCATATTTCAGAGGCATAGTGAATGACAGGTAATACTAATGAGTCAAATAATTCACATATTTTATTTATACTGTACACAAATTTGTTGAAAACAGAAATTAAACCATGTAATGATCTAGAAGCATTTTCAGCTAACCTTTTGTGAGACCTTAGCCAATTACCGTTTCTGTAGAAATAAATTCCTAAGTATTTGAAACAATTTACAATTTTCAATTTTTTCATTATACAAGAAAAAGTAATGTGTTGTCGGGATTCTACTTTTTTCAAAGATCATGACTTTGGTTTTATTTATATTAATTTTCATTTTCCATTTATTGCAATAATATTCACGGTCATTTAGCATCGATTGTAAGCTTGATGCTGATGTTGCAAATACAGCCTGGTCATCAGCAAACAGCAGCAAAAAGAGCCGTAATTGTTCTATTGTAAACACTCCGTCAAGATTGCAATTTATGTTATTAAGAATGTCATTTACAAACATTATGAAAAGTAAACTTGAATTTGAATCGCCTTGCTTGACACCTGTCATTGAATCAATGCTAGCAGATATTTCATCGTTGAATTTGATTGCAGACTTAACAGACGAATACATAGCTTTAAGTGCATTGACCATTTTAGTACTGATACCCTGAAAAGTTAGTTTATGCCACAAGAAAGCTCTGTGTATGTTATCAAAACATTTTTCGTAGTCTATGAAAGCTGTATTGAGTTTTTTTCCTGAATTTAAAACTTTAGCAATAATTGAATGTAATATGAATATACAGTCAACTGTATTTTTGCTTTTTTGATAGCCAAATTGACAATTATTGATATTGTTATTTTTTTCATTCCATAATTTCAATCTATTATAGATTATTTGGGAATATACTTTTGATAGAATGCTATTTAACGTTATTCCTCTATAATTCTTAGGGTCAGTCGAGTCTCCACCTTTAAATATAGGTACAATATAACCCAATGCCCATTTTTCAGGATATGTGGAATTTTCGAATAAATGATTGTGTGTTTAATAAAATTGCACTTATTATTTCAAAAGATGCCTTTATTATCTCTGCTGAAATCTTATCGGGGCCATTTGCTTTTCCGTTATTTTGCGATAAAACGGCAGTTTTAAGCTTTGCCATTGTAATCGGTTTGTCTAATTCCACGTCGGCAATATGGGTGGTATTAGAATCGCTGTCATCGTTTCGATCGTTTATATTAACATTTTCATATAAACCTTCAAAGTGCTCATAAAAGTCTTGAATTTTAATTGGACTATCCTGATTATTTTTTCCTTGATTGTATGACTTTTTAATGGACTTCCAGAAGTTCCGTGGCTCAGATTTTGCAATATTTTCTTATTTTAAAGCTTCATTTCTCATAAATTTTCCCTTGGCTCTTTTTCTTGCATTATTGTATTTATTATTAGCTTTTATAGAAGTGTGTCTGTTTTCATCCGAGTTAACTTCATTAAAATTTATTTTAGCTTGTTTTAAATTATCTTTTGCTAAAATGCAATTTTGCTCAATCCATTTTGATTTAATATTGTTTTTATTATTCGGTGTAAAACGTTTATTAAATACGGAGTTTGCATACTTAGATAAAAAGTCAGTAGGACTATCTACATGGTCATTTACTAGATCTGTATTAGACATTGTATTGTTGAGCATTTCAATATTGTTGAGTAATGACTGTTGAAAATGTGTTACTTTGTTTTCATCAAATATTAATTTATCAACAAAAACAGCTGATGATTTATTTTTACATTTCCTAATTTTCCTTTTTATGAAGGAAAAATATAAACTACAGTGATCGGAAAATTCATTCCAGTCTAAAACTTTGAAATTGTTTTAAAACGGGTATATCTTCTACTTTCAATAGCAAATAATCGACTGTACTCATGCCACGTAATGAACTATAAGTAAATCCACCAGGTACGTCATTATGCAGTCGTCCGTTTGCGATAATATGACTGGTAGATTTACATAATGAAAGCAGACGACGCCCGTTACCATCAATAGTAGTGTCAACATTAGCACGTGGAGGAATGTTTACATTCGAGACATCTGAAAAAGGTGTCTGACTCAAAGGATCAGATTCGTCTATTGTATCCGATAAATTGGAAGTTTTAGAGTTAAAATCACCAGTTATAAAGGTTTTTCCAACATTACCATATTTTTCTATGCCCTTTTCTACCTCATCAAAAAAGTCTATCTCATTTCGAGAAAAAACTTTAGAAGAAGTAGGGGGTATGTAACAATGACAAATATAAACGTCTTCATTAAATGTAAAAACATCTTGACTGACTTTTAACCTGATGATTCCATAATTATTAAGTTTCGGACATTAAAGTTTGAAACCGTTTACAGGGACAATGTAGAATATTTTCTTGTAATGCGTGATAATCCTTTTTGCTAATTGACCTCAAATGATGCAATTTTCATCCGTTAGGTTCATTGTTTAAACTTCCTTTTCCTGGTAAACGCAAGCGGTGACCTTGCATCCGAAAATCTTGCATTTGATTTCTGCATATATCCTTTACATCACTTGTCATCATTTAAAAAAAATAAAAACCCACCCTTCCCACCGCTTTTATTATTGTATTTGTCATTCAAGCCAAGTTTTAGTCTCGTTTCAGCGCACTCCTTTTCTGCAATAGTTCCACTACAGGACAGTAACGTTCTACAAGTCACAGCTTCGATAATGACTGGAATGCGGGAAATTACCTCCACCAGGGTTAACCGTGTTTCTATGTGTTTAAACTAACAGTGCGAGTCTCTGTCACCAGGGCTCGTCATCTGTTGCTTACAAATAGACTTTTTATGTTAAGAAGCTGTGGCCAGATTACGCCAACAACAAGAAATATATTGTGTTGCCTTTGTTATGTAACTTTGCATCAAATAAATATGATTCTTATTTTAATTAACTGCATTTGTACTCTGTAATGCTTTCAACAACAGATATTTTATTCATAAAGTTTTGTTTATAGTACACTGATAGTCCACCACTGAGTCGGCCTTTACTCATTCCCGATTTTTTATTACCTAATAAATGAAAGCTTTTATAATTGTTAATTTCAACATTTGCATGGTTCTTACCCAACCAAGTTTCACATAGAAGTATAATGTCATAGTTGTTTATTAATTGTTGAAAATCATTGTCTGATATTTTTCTGTTAAGACCATTTATGTTCCATGCTATTATATGTAGCTTCTCATCACAGTCCTATTCTTTGATTTCTTGGAATCTATCCCCTGCTTTTTGCTGTACCATAACTTTGGCTCCCGACCATTTAACCGCTTTGCCTGGTGCTCTTTCTCTATTCATAATCGGATATCTGTCATTTCTTTTCTGCAGAACGGCCTTTGTTTGCTGTATTCCTACTCTTTTGTTTATGCGTTTGAGGTCTTCATATTTGTCAAATGCTGTATTCCTCACTAGCTCCCTTTCTTTGTAGTAGTGGAACTTAGCCACAATAGGCCTACACTTATCTGCCTTTACTTTGCCTATCCTGTGAACTCGATCGAATGTGACGTTGGTGGTGATGTTTAATGTTTCTTGTATAAATGAATGAATAACGTCCTCACAATTTTCATGTTCACTTTCTTTTATGCCATGGAATAGTAAATTTTCCCTCATGCTTCTATATTCTAGGTCATCTGTTTTTTCCAGTATGTTATTGTTATCCGATTCTATTTTCTTAAGTTTGAATTCGAACTGGTCACATTTGTTTGATAAAGTTTTTATCTCTGACTTTGTTGTGCTTATAACCTTTTTGGATTCTTCAAACTCTTTGTTAATGAAATCTGCGCTTTTTCCCGTTTCAAGTAACCTTTCACTAATGGTAAGCGTAGGGGAATTGAACACCGGAGTCGCGGCGGACATGAGGTAACCTTGAGCAAGTCACACCAGGGGATTATAGCTTAGCGAACTGGAGCCTTTATATCACCGAAATACTGTTGAAAATGGCGTAATGACCGAATTAAATAAACGGACATAATTAATCATTTTCCACATACAGAAGCTTTCTGATATCTGCGTCAGACGACTTTAAAAATAAAATGGCATCAGGAGAAATTGCTAAACTTGTCTTTTTACCACAATGTATTCATCTCTTTTCAATAATTTTACTTTAACTTATAGAGATTTTCCATAGGTTAGCGTTGATAATTTCAAAGTTGTATGCTGCAGATTAGCTGTATGTGGTAAGGGTTAAAACAGGCGATTTACAAAACATTGTTAATTAAATAGTTTTAATTGTTTGATTTAGGTTTGTTGATAATTCATGATATTTTTAATTTTCTCTAAAGCTGTACCTGGAATAGAAACGACTGCATTGAAGCTTTTGAAATGGTATACACTGACCATGGGGTCTGCTTTATGTTCAACCAGAGAAACAGCGAGATAAGAGTATCTTCATCAGGTATTCATTTCACCATTTATTAATAAAATATACTTCAAAAAGAAAATATGAATATAAGTATATTTTAGTATAACGATATTTAGAGTCGTCTGATTATATGAAAGACACCGGTAGCGGATATAAACAAATGTAAGCAATAAGTTGAGATATTGTAGAAAAAAAATAAGATCAGAAACAATTGCTCATTGTGACGTTTATGTTTGACCGATTAGGCAATTTGCGTAGAGTCGTCTGCTTATAAAAAAACTAGTTATTTAAATATAGCAAATATAAGCAAAAATATAAGATGTTATAGAAAAACATTTGAGAGAAAAAGAAGTAGTTATCTTTTTTCTCAAAATATTGAAAATATTAGGTTGCAAATATTTCAAAGGGTGTCGTCTGTTTTAGAGAATAGGTTTATGGGTTTACGGTTGGAAATTGGTCATACTAGTTTGGTAGTCGTGTGTAGATCCCGGAACGCCTACTCGATTTAATCTCTACCTGGTCAAAATTGAGGATTTGGGGGCCTTTTAAAGGGCAGTTATAAGTGATAGATTTATGTGGACTTAATTAATTATCATTATGACAAGATAATTGAACATGGTCAGATTTTATCTTTTACAAACAAAAAATATTATTTTGTATGTATTAAGCTTCAATCTGAATTTAAACACTTCCAAATGTATACAGTTGAAAATATGGTATTTATATGAAATGTGATTGAAAGGTATTGTTGGAAAAGGGCCAAGTGGTAGACTATCTAAAAAGGCAACAGGTTAGGGTGTTTATTCTGTAGGCATGAGTTTGATTCTCGTCGAACTATAGAAACCTATCTCCAGTAATTGTTTCTGTCCATCTTCCTTCCAGTAGTATGGCTGACTTTGTCTTTTCAAGTTCTACGAGCTCTGTACAGGGTAGATTTGGCGCAATTAAATGTCAGCAGTTGTTCAATGATCTCTCTACTGTTTTCATCCCACTCATTATCTCGAAGCTTGTTCAGCTTTTCTGAGAATAAGGCTCGAAGGGGTCGCACTTCGTCTACGCAGTGACCTTATTCATTAACTGCCTGACGACAACATTGGCAAGGTTTGCTTGGTGGTTATGTTTGTGTCTTCCAAAGCCTGTTGGTATGTTGTTGAAGGTTGACAAAGGACCAGAGAAACCGGGTTTGATACATCTCCAGAATACTTTATCTTCTCCTCTACGATTTACTCTGTAGATGAATCCATCTAGTGCCAAGTTATGGCCTCCCTTTCTATTGGTGATGAGTTTAACATTAAGCTGTGTATTGGCCATGAACATGAGAAATGATTTTCACAGCTTGATCATTGCCCTTAAAACCAGAATATTCTGACAGTGTGAATTTGATCAATAGCTATAAAATCTTTAGAACAGTATGCTTTAACTTGAAGAAAGACAAATATGTTGACAGTTTGAATTTAATTAATTAACAGCTATCAAACTGTAAGAACATAAAGCTTTAACTCAAAAGGCAAATATTTTGCGTTTGAACAATAATTTACAAAATTGACTCTTTAAGATTGTGTAATACTTTTTTTTAATCAATATCAAAAGTTTATAATATAGAGTTCCAAAGTCAACTACAAAGAAGACATACATTATGACAGTTTGAATTAAATTAATTAATAGCTATCGAACTGTAAGAACATAAAGCTTTAACTTAAAAGGCAAATATTTTGTGTTTTAATGATAATTTACAATATTTACTCTCTAAGATTGTTATAAAGATATTAGATACTTTTTTTAATCAATATCGAAAGTTTATAATAAAGAGTTCCAAAGTCATCTACAAAATAAATCTATAATTTACCCTTTACAAGGTCCCCTAATTCCCTAATACACTTTAAGTCGAGTAGGCGTTCCGGGAACACACCAAACTTATGTATGCGAACACCTTTTTAGATAATCCGAACATTTATCATCCTACATATTTCTATATAACACATTGAAACTTAACATTATTTGCCAATAAGAGCTGAGTGCTTGTCATTTATAAAAACATTTAAAAAGCTGATCATAGTGCATATGATTCAGCAGAATGGATTATAAAGAACATAACCAATGCTATTCACCAGAACCGGCACATAAAATAACTTGACAAATGAAATTGATTTTCAGATTTGCACTACATATGCGTGCAATGCCTTTGAAATAAAGTCAAACAAGGACAAAATGATAGAATACTTTTGAAATACCAAATGTAACGATGCAATAGGAGCCGAAACGATTGAAACAGGACTTCTTTATATACCAATCAAGTATGGTCCACATCAGCTTTAACATCCATGTTGTCTGATTGCAAACTTTAATTTATTCCGTAATTTGACATTCTAGAAGAGTTCTCGAAACTTCCGAATAGCTGTTATAGACTGCTTTAAAATATATGCCCTGTCCCTTGATGACCTTCGAGTTACGTTTGGTATATGTCACCTTAAATAATAAAATGTTACTTTTGACTATATTTGTTTCCATATATTATCATATCTTTATCCCGAGTGCTCTTTATACAATGTCAAATTGTGTGGTACGAAAAATAATCGACTAACTGATATACGTATCAATTAAAGAAGTACGGCTTTTATTTAAAGTTCTGCTGATATTGATGTAGGGGTTGGGACAGGCCTTCATGGTCTTCAAGTCGTCTGTCAAAGGAAGCATAAGAGTCATGGTTAATATAACACATTTTAGAGGCTATATTCTAACAGTAGAAATTCTTTTTTGTCTTCCAGGGGTTGAGGCAGGCCTTCAGCTTACTATAAATGTTGAACAGTATGAATATATGACGGGTCCACAAAACGCGGCTGGTGTTAAAATGTTAGTCCACGACCCGAGAGTATCTCCCTCTGTTCATTCGCTCGGACAAGCTATTCCAACAGGTTCCCATGCTTTTGCTGGTATTAAGTTTATGGTGGTAAGTAGTGCTTATGACTCGTGCTTTAAAAAAGTAACATCAATGTGCAATCAAGGTCTCTGATTCAAATATTTTTCAGAAGCTGCAACAACAATCCTGTAAGTGCTCTAAACTGACACGAATTAATAATTGGATAAGTTCACGATAAACTGTGGATATGTTCATGATACTTGTTTTCTAAGAATTTACAATAATAAGTTCATAAACCCGCGCGTGCGTACTTGACGATTTTCCACTTTCCATATAAGGAAGTGGTCTATGTCAAACAAAATTCCAGCCGTCTTGTGTCAGATCAGTATTGAATATGAACCTCAGGTACTGTTGTAGGCGACAGAGGTGTTCCGCAAAAATACCGCTTCATCCCCTCCCTCTCCCCTCTAAAAAGATAAATTATCAGAATAAGTAGGAGATACAACTAGTGTACAAAAAAGAAACACATGTACAATAGAAGGTTGGTCCCCTTAATAGCGAAAATTCATGCTAGTTCATTTTCATCAAATATTTTCCCATGTTATATTTACATAATTCTATCTCTTTATTGCTAATGTATGATATACGTATATGAATATATGTATATGCTAAACAGTTCAATCTAAATCGTATTTGTTCATTTACATGCTACCTTTTGATGTCGTCCCGTTTCGCTTAAAAACATTGACTCGCCTTAGGAAATGAGGCCTTTTGACATTTGCGAATAGTGAAGATATTTATTTGTATTAACACATTATTAACACAGGATCTGTTCTGTTTGCAAATTAATGGAGCATACAAATCATTGAAGTGTCGTACATATGAATGTGTATCTTAGGGTTCACAATTCTCATATTTCCGCTAGCCCAATTTTCTAAATTAAAGCTCGAATATTTCATTGTGAAACCTGATTTAGTTGTCGAAGAAGCCTTTGGATAAACATACTAGCTTCAAGGCCATTTTCAAACTCTGAATAACTAGTTTCATTATGTACTTTATAACATAAGCCTCTTTTTTATTCAATTATTTTCTCGAATCAGATTAACAACCTCCCAACACCACATGGTGAATGTGCTCACAAGAAACTTGAACATACAGATTACTATACCACTGAGGAATGTTACATCGACTGCCTTGTCAAATTGGCATCCCAAAAGTGTGGATGTCGAAACCTCTATATGCCGCATGAAAACGGTAACAATTGTTTTTGCAGATTAATGTTGTCATATTGGATATCATATATAGAACTCATAAAAAGCATCCAAACACTTCTAATGATCAGTAGTTTTATTTATTTTAATTACTTCAAATCCATAGGTTCACACTATTCACAAAATTCAAGTTAGATTATCCTTGAAAAAAACATGCAAAGTAACTCACATGTTCGGTATACATGATCTTCAAACAGTACCTTAAATGTGTGTCAATGTTTTTTGTTTTAGGTCAACCGCCAGTCTGTGTATTGTCGCAGTATTACAGCTGTCTGTTACCTTTAGAAGGTAGTCATGTATATTTGTTTAAATGATTAAATAGTATTGGAACGGCGCTCAATGAAAACACTATTACGCGTTATATTATTACAGACGTAACAAAAGTATTTGTCAATTTATACATGCTATCAGAAGCAAATTGAAACTTTTTTAAAGAAGAAATAGTTTTTGACTTATTTGCGAACAGTGCCGAGCCCGATAAGACGACACATTCTGAACTTTATTTCAATCGTTAGTTGGTTTTTGCAGAGCGCCGTTTATCTTTCCTTACAAAGTTCGGATTACGGTGTTCAGTGAAGATAGTAGTTTGGGCTAAGCAGATTAAGATCATGCTTCCATTGTTATCTAGATAGAAAGGACAACATTGTCAAAACATGTTTCCCCAATATAGATAAGAGTTATGACCTAATTGATAACGTCATCAATAGTTAGCAACTTGCCGGCAACTCCTTTTGATATGTTTTATTATTTCACGGTAAAATACCACAGAAAGCATTCGAGTGAAGCAAAAGGGACATTATGAAGCCATTTTATGTGACCTAAATCTGTTATGATAAAGCGAATAAAGCTTTTTGTATTTTCTGCATTTAGAGGTATACATTGATCAGTCACAGAATAATCAAAATTGTTAAGAGACATTTTTTTAAAATTCACAATTAAACAACTGATATCGTGAGAATATATCAATAACTTTACTTCTAGAGTTAACTTCAATACATTATTTGTTATCTTACTGACATATTCGAAAATACATTGTTTGTAAGATACATTAAATACAGTTAATACATCTTATAAACTCGTGATTGGAAATTAAAGCTAGAGAATTGCTTACTTTTTTCAGAAGAGTTCAAAGATGATTTCCGAGATAGGTGCGGTTGTCCTGTTCCATGCCATTATTCTGTCTTCGATCCAGCATTGTCATATGCCGCTATTTCGAACTATCTGGTAGATAACCTTCTTACACAGTCGGAAACGACGTCATTAAAACATAAACTTTTGAAAGCGTCCGAGGCTACTGCAAGAGCGGACAATGGAAAGTTCGATAAGTTCACCATGTTAGTTCAGGACATGCGAACAACATTTAACGATTTCAACAAAGTGATTAGAAAAATACATAATTACCTCAAAGAGTATAGGAATATCATATATATAGTCCATGATGAGATGATGACAGCATATCTAAGCAAAGAGAAGTTGTATCGCTTTCAAATTTATACTGTCGAAAACAATTTCCTCAGAGCTAGGGAAGCGATGGAAGAAAAAACATTAAGGAATATAGTTGAAGGATTTGCCGAATTTGCGATGCTCATTCGTAGACGTATAAAAAGACTATTTCACATAAACGACTCTCAAATAATGGTTAACAGGAGAGATGAATTATTCGAACTCATATATGATTCATTACAGACACGACAAGAGCTTGTGAACTTAGCTAAAGAAAACATTACTGTGTTACTGGAGGCATACTTAAAAGGAACACCAATATTTAATTACAAGTTCGAAAGTATTCCTCGATCACATAATATATATATTGTTCCCAAACCCCTGATGAATTATGCAATGGGTCATAATTCATATATGAGACACTATGTAACGCAATTACCAACAGATGTAAATAGAATTTACAATGTCCTACAAATGTTCGTGAATATAACTTTAGAAGTTTATGAAAACGGGACTTTGAATTCAACATATCTAGATTATACTTTCGAAAGGTTTCTATATTCCTGTCGGGCATTCTTGAGATCAAAATCCGTGGTTTACACACAAGGTCTGGAGTACCCGTTAAAGGTGTTAAATGTCAGACTCGTGGATTTTAACAAAGAGTGGCATGAATTTCAACGAAAGATAAATGACATTGATCTGTATTTGGCGGTTCTTACTGTATCACTGCAAAACATTTTGACAGCAACCGTTCCGAAAATTACCTTTTTAATTTCAAATGCAAATAATTATATTAATATGAGGACTAAAAGCTTGATATTCCTGGCTGATATCTTTCTTGGAAATAGTACCAAAGAGGTAACAAGAACGATACAAACTGCGTTCGCTGAAATACAAACCAGAAGTCAGGCCATGAATGACGCGCTGGATCTGATAAGGCAACCAATAGAAGCTTTGTGGACAGCGATTATAGATGAGGATATGGTTGAATATTACAACTTTACACATGAAACTTACTTTTTACGAAACTTAAGTGAAGTATTATCGGAGTGGCAGATTAAACTGAGTGTGTTGAAAGACTATGACGTGAGGGGACAGTTACACAACGAGGACACACAATTTATAGCCGCCCTTCAAAACATAATGGTGCATCTAGAACTTTTTCGAAACTCTATCACAGTGGACAATAACTTTGTAAGGTATATTGGATTTGGTTGATTCTCAGATTAAGGATATTTAACCCTTCCCCACATACATGCGATTTCCGACGCCTTTTCTGCAGACGTTTGTTCAGAGAGGTTTTCTTTATTTTCTTTATTTCGATTAGATGTTTCTAAAGTCTTCTGCTGCAGATTGGTTGCATGTTGGAAAGTGTTAGCTTAATTCAGAAAGCCCTGATCGTTTTAAACTCTGGAAATATCTTATATTAGTGTCGTTAGTGTTTTTGTCGTCTAAACCATACACCGGATATTTCTGACGAGGGATACTCGATTCAGGCATCGTAAGTTCGAATCTTGGCTCGGCCATGTATTTGTTTCGGCGATTGGCTTAATACGGTTTGATTAGTATCATTCGTCTCCCATCATTGGGCTAAACATGTATGTGAGACGAGAGCCAGTAGTCTGAGAATAATGTTGTTTGAATGTGAAGTATAGGTGCGAGAGAGCCAGGAAACACATAATCATGTATACTAATCTATCGGATATAACTGGAACTCTGTGTAAACGGAATTTTACTTTAATCAATCGATTCATGCGAAAACATACTTCGAAGATGCACACGTTAATATTGGTCTTCATTAGTCGCATATTCTGTAATAGTCATAAGCATAATGGAAAACAATCAAAAACGCAAATTTCCCTAATAGTCATCCACATGTATTATTGAAAGAAAATATTCCAACTCGATGTTACTATTGATCTCAACCAAAGTACGTAAAAATGACGATTGTTTTTCCATCGTTTTCTTCTATGCTACGAATTACAATTAGTTAGTATCAATACGGTAGAACTTCCTATTTCGCTGCAACAGACTTATGACTTTTGAAGATGTGCAGGGAAAAGAAAACGTCGTTCAAACAATATCACAAATATTTACTTCCATTCTACAAGATATGTCACTTTCCTCAGATGGTTCAAAGTAGACGATTCAAAAGAATGAATATTTGTAGATATGTAAATGAATAACAAAGAACTGACATTTCTTTTTCAGAGAGAATTTCTTGCAGTTAGATATTTTCTTTCGTCAACTTAGCTACGAACAAATCACTCAGCAGAAAGCGTACGATAAATTTGCACTTATTTGTAAGTATTTACACCAGTCTAGTATTAGAATATCTGTAAGCTATGGTGACCCACAGTATAATAAAGGAAGACAGTTATATATGTCCACTTACAGACGAAGGATGAAGTATTAATATTTATAGATTTTATGCCTACATAAAAGTATTTATGGTATTGGAGACCCGTTTTTATCTGCAGCGGATGGGTAGAGCTGGTCGTTCTGGGCCACCTGCCAGTCAAGTGATGGATCACGCTTCCTCCACGGACGGGTTGTGAAATTTGACTAGTGTCAGCCAATCACTGACCTCTGCATTTGTCTAAAAAAATAGAGACAAGGTCAGGTAACCCAGATCAGCTAATCATCTGCCTCCATCATCGGTATGCATTCTTCCATTGTTTAGAACTAATTGATATGTTTGTTTATGAATTTAATTTAATCAAAGCCATTTTAGATACTAAATTGCCCAATTTCAACTTCAATATAGTGTTCTGTGCTATCATGTCCCCATAATTGTCCGGTTGCATGCCCCTTGTCAGAATGTATGGAAATGTATTATATGGAAACAATGGAACCTAAAACACAAATGTTTTAAAATTAGACAATACTAAAATACCATATTAGGGGAGCAATCAAGATTTAGTAATTAATATACAACAACATCATTACAGAAAGTAATCCTCAATATATTATCAGTCTACATTGTTCTTCACATATGTATCAATAATAGGTTGTTGTTCATAAATCATATCGGGCGGTATGTGTTACCCAAGATATGGCATGTATATAAGTATAATAATATTTTATATACTTATCTGTTAGCATATAGAATAGTTATGGCATTAATGAATGCCCATTTTCAGTTCTTGGTTTTGTTTATACATGACATACTAGTGCTCCTGCTTTCAGCCGTTGAAGTGGCATATTTCTCTGAAGATGACATAACATATAAGAACTTAGTAAAAGACTTGAGCATGATTTTTTAAGATATTAAGGAAGAAATGGTTAATCTAGATTCTTAAATTAAGATTATTTAGAGCGAAAGCTATGTCTAGCGAAATGGGGTCTTGGCACTCAGGTTAGCATTCTGTCTTCTCCTATGACGTTAATCTAGAAGTGTAGTCACAAGGACCATATGCATGATGCCATCACTTTTGTGCAAAACATACCCATTTTCGCCTGATGCGGCTTGTTTTTTTATTTTTTCCTAGGTGATATCGGTGGATCTATGGGAGTGTTTATCGGAGCCAGCATGTTGACCATTGTGGAGATTGTAGACTTATTCCTAACACAGACTCCACTCTTTAAGAAGAAGGACAAGAAAGACGCAAATGCATAGACAGCTTTATACTCCGAACAATGTCATGTACACTCGACATATTGATCTTACGAAACATCCTGTTTGTCTTGTCAATCTACAACAAATGACTTTAAAGAAAGAGAAAAATTGAAACAATGATTGTATTACTTTGTATGGTGTTAAACGCCGATGTGAGCAATTCTTCAGTTATATAACGGCGATTCTTGGGTAATTTACCTGTACAACTGGTCTATTTATCCTGACACCAGCGAGTCAGCCCTAATTATAACCTCACAACCCTGTTCGCCGAGGAGGGGAAGCCATTACTACCATTTTGATGTTATTCTGCTTAAACATAAAATCACGTAATGAGTAACTCTGATGACTCGGTATTCTTTTTTTAGTTTTGAAAACTCACAATAGTTTCAGGTCATCTGATAAGTTAAGATGAAGATTTATTGGAACATTGACATAAAGACCTCTGTTCAACCTTAAAATTCGAGCTATCTATAACATGAATCTGTAGAGAATCTACTATTGCTAACTATGCAAACAAGTCAACTTACGGTTGGGCTTTCTTGTCCACTGTTGGTAAACACACGCACACACGTATAAATCGCGTATATATATCACAAAGTAATACTAAGCGACTTCTTTGGTTGGTGGTAAACTACAGAATGCCTATGTGACGTCGATTGGCGGGAATCTCTTGGAGATGGGGTTCGTTATCCGTATCGCAGGGGCAGTAGGCAGGAATTGATGACATAACGGTTATTTTTAGACAATTTGTGGGTTCCTAACAAATCTATTGGTAATTTCGCATACAAAGGAAAAAGACATGTTGCGATTTGGCTTTGACAAAATATGTGAAAAAGACAGCTTTCGTTTCGAGATAAATCCGGTGATAATGTTTATGTAACTTGAAATGTCTATGACAGTTAATAAAACACTTATTAAACACTTTAACGATATAAGTATGTTCTTCCTGGTATATATTAGCTTATTTTGGTCGGTGTTGAAAAATATTATTGCGTCTTTGCAACTGACAAGAAATTTACCCCTTATAAGATATCTACAAAAACCAGTATGTATCTTGGTATGCACAACTTTACACTACTTATGTGAAAAGATGCAAGGGTCTAACACTTATTTGCAGCATAAAGCTGACCGCATTGTTCGTTCATCTTGTATCGATCAATGTGTGGCAAAATGAATCTGTTATTGCAGAATTTGCCTAAAATCAAAACACTTTTATTAGTAAGATACGAGTTTAATTCGTTTCTTTGTCTCCGACATCAGAAAATATTCTCTTATAGTACTTCTAATTATTGATAAGTTATGTCTAAAGCCATATTCATTCGTACGTACAGTATACATTACAATGTGTAATGTGTTAAACAAAAGGGAAATTTGTATTATAACGATATATATGTTTATATGAGACCATCGATAGGAAAATGTTCAAGTTTCCATTATTATGTAAACAGTGTAAATCACGACCGGACAGGACTACTTATACCGTTCCAAAACGCAATATCGATTTGATTGGACGGTACATTTTGTTTAACTGAATGTGTGTGTTTGGGTTAGTCTATCAGGTCTGTTATTACCATAAACATCACTATTTAGACATTACTACAATATATACATCCTTGTTGACACATTGTACATAGTAAATATTAACACTCTGTCTACTATTGTAAGTTTTTTTAGCATTTATTTTAGTCCTAATATCAGATTATAAACGTGTATGCTTTTAGCCATAATACTGCTTCGGAAAGATTGAATACTTTGAAAGAACTCATCAGATGCTTATTGTAAGAGTGAAACGGATATGCAAAGGTCGTGCTACCTTAACGAACAGTAAACTACTCACAAGTCGCACAAGAGCCATTACCGTCCGTCTATATGTTATAAAGACTCTGGTGATACGTTTGACAAACACCCAATAGTGTAGCCAAACCAACAATGTGTTCATATAATATAGGTTATTGACCCTGTACTGTGAAATCATCGTTGGACCGAGTTCATGGGTTGACGTCGCCGAGCTTGCGAGGCTACGTTCACCAAAGAACGAGGTCCAACGATGATTTCACAGTACAGGGTCAATAACCTTTTTATTGCATACTTTTTGGTTTACACTGTGGAGGTTTTTTTTTTTTATCTAGAGTTGATAAATCTGCTTCCGAAATCGAAACAACCTGTTTGTTTACATAAGTACTCATTTTGTTGCAAATGCCGTTTGAAAAGTTGAATTATAACGGTGACGTTATTGTTTTAAATGACGTCATGAACGTGCATGACTAACATTTTAGACGCCCGTAACAGTATACTGCTATCCGGACAAAAACGTACTGTTCGCATGTAAATTAAATGGGAATTTAACATTACAACGTGAGTTATAATAATGATATTTAGGTCAGCTTTGTTTGTTTACATAAAAAAAAGTAGTCCCTGGCATGTTAATTATGCGGAACTTTCGCACGACCTTATCTACGGTCATGATCACTCTCTTTAATGCAAAGTGAACGGAACAATATGAAAGTATGCAATAACTTTAAATCATGGCGTGTTTGAGATTCACCAAGACCCCAAATCGCTGGACGTGGTTCATTTCTTACTTGAATGCGCAGAGGTGTCGGCTTATACTCCCGAATGTCAGTTCTTCCCGCGGGCGTGGCTTATTATTTACTATCAATGGCATGTGTTCAAATTAACCCTTTCCCTCATACGACAATTCTGCAGCAGACGACTTTGAACGTATTTTGTCAAAACATAGAAAATCTCAATAATTTAATGGATAACTTATGACAAAAGGTGGAAAACATTGTGGCAAAAGGAGAAATTGCACGTTTTGTGCATTCTTCTTTCGTCAGTATGTTTTTAAAAAGCTGTCTGCTGCAGAGGCGTAAGAAAGCTTCTATATGAGGGAAAGGGTTAAGGTGTAATGTTTGAAATAATATGATATATATTATTATTATCTGGACATATTCGTCAACACAAAGGACCTGCTATAAACAATACGTTATTTTATTACATATTGCATTATACTACACTACCTGATCAATCAGATCACTATCGGTTGCTTTGTTTCACTTCATAGAGTGTAAATAAAGATGAGTCGTGTCCTGTTCTGATCGATGTTTCGTCTGGAGGTTACCATCAAATTTTTGAAAATTGTATGCTGTATTTATGAAGTTAATTGAGATAACAACAGTATACCTTTTCTCACTGTTTCACATATAGGACGGCTGCGATTGTAAAGTTCTAACCAAGTTCATTTATGTTCCGACCCCAGGACCCAATTGAACAGAACGGAACCGGATATGTGAGACTCAGTTCAGAGGTGTTTCCAGCCACCGAAGCCGCATCGTCAGGAAGTGATAATTAAGAAGACTGTACCATGAGCATTGTCCTTATTCTTCAAATGCTTGTCAACGTCATCCATGGGCTCGTTCATGGGAAAAGTAAAAATTGGCATTTCTAAACAGTGCAGGTTAAGATCAGCCTGAATATCAGCCCCCGTATTATCAGAATCTAGACAAGTTGACTATAAAAAGCTTGCATAAGTAATGTTACAACAATGCATCCGCACAGTCTGATTTGGGTTAACACTGTTCACACTAGAGTCAACCAGTACCTTTAACCTATGCATTGCCTCATTTTTCTATAAGATTATATATATGATTAAAAGTATTCGTGTGAGACTCAGTTAGCCGGATTCATGTCATTTTAAGCTTCAGTTTGTTCTAGTTCTTAGCCTTGAACGTTTAAGAACCTTCCCTGCAATTTAAAATTGTGTAAGCATCTGCATTTTTATTAGTATCAATGAAATGCGTTCCGCATGCTGCTCATAGTTTTATTGAAAACATGTTCAGTGTTAAAATATACATTGTGAACGTTTACAACGGTAAAGGTGCATTAATTAGGCAATGTGAATTATTTGTAGTAAGGTTGTAAAGCTTATTTGGAATTAAAATAAAAATAAGCATTTTGAGAAAAAGAAACCGTTTTTTATTTTGTTTGTGTTCAAACATTCAAGATTCTTTATTCCGTAACGTAAACTGTCCGAATTCTAGTTACATACATATGCATATTATAACTATAATACAAAGATCAAATCAAGAGAACAATGTATATTTAACAACTATATTCAAACACTTATATATCTATTTGGATGAACAGCTATCGAAATATAAGAAAAAGGAAATTTGAGTAATTTTAAAACAAATATAGTGAATTTCATGGTCTATTATTTGAGATTTTAAAAGGGATTAAATACGTTTATCCTTTAGGCAAATCCTCACGTAAATATTTGGCTGAGTTCAATAACATAATAGTTTTATCAGGTTTTTTTAAAATTATTCAATAAATTTCGTAACAGATGGCTTAACCAGGTAATACGGTTTAACGAATTTGGATCTGATTTTCGAGTATACAGGAACGTATTAAAACCAGATCATTTGATAAGTAATGTTAAAAACTTGTAGATTAACGTGAAAATAATAAAGACATTAAAATGGTATTATTTGACCTCGAGAGCTTCCGGTTAAAAATATAAAGGTTAATTGTGTATCGTCCACACAGATTGAAGCCTTCTGAGTTAACTTATGGGGCGAGATACAATTTAAATGCTAAATCAATCAAAGTACTGAAAGTTCTGAAGGTAGAATTGCGATCGTTTAAGAAGAGATACAGAAGTGCATATATGAATATTTATTTTAAATAAATCCCCACCATGGCAGACAAGAAATGATGCATCAAGCCAGAATTAAATGTTTCCAAGATCATCATTTCGTGTTGGTCAAGTGAAATGTAATTGACCCTTACTTCGAAAAATCATTATCTCTGTATCGTAGAAGAATAGGACTAAATTTTGAAAAACATTTAACAACAATAAAATACATACATTTTAAATTAGATAATTATACAAGTGACTTCATTCTTTTTTCGAAACTTTTATATAGGAAAATGCATAATTTGGATAATGTTTTCTGGTTATAAATTGCTTGTGAAGAGTTCGATGATTTAGGAATGTTTGGTCTAGACTAATAATATTTTCTTATATAGATTTGTCTTAGATCATTGTTTAACCCTTTATAGTATATCCGCGTATAGTAGTAACAACAATTCCAACATGCCCGTATCCACGCCGTCAAATTCATTTAGAGACATGTAGTCCTCTAAATCATTTACATAAATTGCAAAAATAAATGGTGACATACAGTCCCCCTGTGGTGCTCCAATGAAACAACTGAAACTATCACTTAAGTTATCATATTTTACCCTTGACTTGATGTTTAAAAAAAACGAAATCCTGGACGCAAAATGGTGCATTCTGGTGACTTCTGAGGGTGTTTTCAAAATGTTGAGGGAAGGCTTTCCTAGGTCATATTTAAAAATAAGATTTCATCAATTTTAGCAGTAAAATTCTGCCAAGAAGTAATGGGTTGAGAAAAAAAAATGCTGAGAGGTCCATAATTTCAAACTTGCTAAGATTTGGTCTGTGCAATGAATGTGCAAATTGAAAAATGTATTGTTGATGTATTGTAATGTTGTTTATCATAATTAAAATTATTCCTTTTTTTAAATAAACCTTTAATCAAAATGTGTGTCTCAGTGTTGTCATCTTCAGAAGTTTGACAGAAACAAACCCTAAATCTGAAATTGTGTCAATGTGATATTTGTCAACTCTGTCCCATAAGTTTTTCCTGTGATTTGAACTCTCATAAAAAAAAGCACGAAAAGGGACAACTATACTTTCCCGACTTTGATTAAATGTATTTTCAATTAAATTGTAAAAAATATTTTTCTTGCTTTTTGAAAGTTTTGTCATTATTACTTAAGACGGACATTATATACTAGATTAGCCAACTGACTATCATTTGAAAAAGTGTTTCTTATTTAAACCTTTCCCACTTGCATACGTATTTGCAGCCGACCACTTTCATAACAAGCAATTTCTCCTTTTGCAACAAGGTTTTCAACTATATTCAATGATTACACTTCCAATAAATGTGATTTTCCGTATCTTTGCTCAATTTTTTTTTTTAAATTCGTCTGCTGCAGAGTTTTTATATTGTGGGGTGGTTTGTGATTTGTTAAAGGGCAAGCAGGATTAGGAATTGAGTGTTGCACTTATCCTAATGAAACACTCGCCTGCCTGTGCATGTTTTAGCTTAACTTAACTTTTTAATGTTCTTTCCGTCACCAACTCTGTCATCTGTTAGTAATCAACTCTATGAAAGAAATGATTGCGTCAAAATCTTGAATCGCGTCAAAATCATGACGAACAAACTGTCAAAATCAAATGTTGAACTGTGCAATACAAATTTAGAATAACAGGGTGAATCACTTATGTTATAACAACCAATATCCGCAGGTCATTTACCTGATTTTGTCCGAAAGAAATGATCGATTTCTTGCAAGATTTATTTGTTCCTTATTCGTCTTGCCTATTATAAACAAAGTATTCTAAACGCTTTATAAAAAAGTGTTTAGGACATTGACTCGCAATCGTAGTAATTTAAAGCGCTCAAATGATTTGATGAAATCTCTTTCTAAGAAGTCGGGAATTTAGACGCGGACATTGTCGAAAGCACCTATCCAAAATGCAAAAGTCATCGTTAATCGTCGATTTATTGTCGATTATACTCATGTTTTTTTGCGGAAACCTGCCTGTGGTATATATGTGAAAGGATAATTACCTATTGAAAACGAATGCATAACTAAAACGACTTTGATGGGCTTCGTTACTAGAAACGAGCACATGTTCTATACGCAACTTTTTTCGAAGGAATAGATGGACTGAGAGAAAGAGAAAGAAAAGGTTAAGCAATGCATTCTATCATTAGAGGACATGAACGAATATGTATGAACTAGCGCCTAGAATGTCGTACTAGCCCGATCCTTATTCCACTCGCTTATGCTAGCGGGCGAGTGGATGTTTACTTCTCTGCCGAGAGTGGAGACGGATTTACAATTTACATAGGGTGAAATGCTATATTGGCGTAGTGATATCTAAATAATTGTGTACACTTAAATATGATATTAACACATTAAGAGACTTTGTTATTTTATTTGAATACCTAGAATAAGTTAATTTATTTTACTTATTTTACTTTTGCGTATGTTTGCATTTGTAATTCAGTCTGATTTGTTTGCTCTATTTTTGTATGAGTTCTGGGGCATTTACATCACGTGACTTCAACATTCAACATGTAACAATGGTCTCGTCTGCGCATGCGTAACTCTACAAAAAAAAAAACGATTAAACTGGTTGCCTGGTGTGAACCGGTGGCCCATGTGGGCAAACAGCCTATGTATAAGCCAATTTTACATATTTACGTACATATTGATGTTTTCGTTCCATTTAATCATTTTTTTTTATTGTGTAATGGCACAAAACATGCATACAAATAAAGTTCAGGCTTTCTTTAGCAAAAAACTGGCCACACAATCTGGATTTGGATGGTATAGGAAATTGAATTTTGGGTTTTCATTTAATATCATACTTTGAAATCAAATGCAAAACACAGATTGCCTTATTGGTTACTCCGATCGCGAAGAGGAATAACTCTGAACGAATAGGCGAAGTGAATGTTTGCAAGATTGTCGCCCTTCCTTGTGATATACTCTTGACGGGAGGGAAAGCGGACAGTTTTCTCCGACAAACGTCACAAAAGCATCCATACGGTGTCGATGTAGATCAGCTTTGTTGTTTTCGCGGCATGACAGCCATTTCTGTCAGGACGTTGAATGCCATGTAACAGAGTACACCAGTCAGTTTATGCACAGTGACTGTTCAAGTAAAACAATTAATGTTATATAATTCTGATATCAAACAAGATAATAGAGGTAAGTCCATTCATAAACTAAGGAATAAATAATGAAACATACAAGTGTTTATTTGAAAAAAGAACATTACAGAACACATGCAAGCCATTATATGTGAATACTATCAGTTGTCCGTGCATTGAAGCAAATGGACAACTCGTACAAAGATGTAAATTATTTCAAGCTAAATAACAAATATAAAATAGAGATCATTTACAAAGCCCATCCAGCGGAGTCGGAAGAGATTATCTGTAGATATGTATCACCTGAACATTCATCGTTTGCCTTTTCATGTAAGTGTATAACAAATGTAATACTTTATTTGTTATTATTATGTCTGACACACGTTACAAGGGCATCAGTGCACTTGCAAAGCACTTGAACCTGGCATTTGACAAAAGAAAAAAAAAATCACGAAACTGTTTATTTAGTGTAATAAGCATATATAGTAAATTGACCTGATAAAGCACGTTGATTCATTCAGTAATGTGACTTGTTTAAGACATTAGACAAACAAGCGTCAGAGTACATTAACGTTTGTATTTATAACTATTATAATATTCACAACACCATTCATGTTCTTTAACGCTTTCCCTCATACAGACGCTTTCTGACGCCTCTGCAGCAGACGACTTTTTGAAAACATAGTGACAAAAGAAGAAATTGCACAAAACGTTCGATTTTTTTCTTATGCCACAATGTTTTCCACTTTTAGTCATAGGTTATCCATTTAATTAAAGAGATTTTTTATTTTAAGACAAAATATGTTCAAAGTCGTCTGCTGCAGAATTGTCGTATCAGGGAAAGGGTTAAAAAAATCATATTGTAATTTGAACAGGAGGCCTTGCAATACTGATTAAAATATTATATAAAATATATGAATACTTTCTTTTTCTTCTTAAATGACCATGAAATTATGTATTTATTTTTTTGTACTACAAGATGCATGAATATGTATACGTAAATCAAATATATATCTATGGATTCTAAGAGTATTTATAACTTTTGGAGTGAATGTTATTACTTTCAAGTGACGGAAGTACTTTTTTCTCAACCTCGGCAAATATTGAGTATTAAAACGTGTGCGAATCGACTAATAAAATTTCTACTTTTGCCGTAATATTTTCATAAAGGTGTCTGCTGCAGAAGTGGCAGTAAACGTCTGTATGATAGTAAGGGCTAAACTATATTTTGAAATAGTGAGTCATATCCATCCATTAGTTCCTGCAGCATGAACAAGTGTGAAAAAAGAATCTGCACTAACGGTTTCATGTAAATATCATGTTTATTTCAGGAAGTGTAATTTTAACTGACCTGGTTCCAAATTAGCTGTTTATAAGAAATATGCATTCGAATTCATGTGATTCTACACTGTTAGTTAATCCAAATGTGTTATACGTGAGAGGATTATACGTTTGAACTTGTGAACAATATTTAATATTGCCTATCTTTATTCAAAATAAAAAGAATATGAGTACTAGTTTGTCTCAGTCATTTCAAAATACCCGTGCATACCAACTGATTTTGCGTGAAAGGTAAACAAACCTACACACGAATATAGCTCTGGAATTATTTCATCCGATTGGTTGTTAAAATAAACACCACTCATTTTTCAATACGGATGTATTGCATGTTTTCACTTAAAGTTGTTTTTTTTGTCGATGATTTAAATCCAGATCATCGTGTGCATCAATACATTCCGATCACGATCTACACTGTTCAAATATTAATTACATACACCTGTCTTTGGCTTCTATCATATTGTGTAGACCCTGACAAGACTGGGCAGATGGACATGGTGATCTGGATTTAAGCTGTAAAGAAATGTCAATTTGTCTCTAGAACAGTACATACAATAGCAGCAGCCTTCACCTAGACCACCCGGGTCCAATTACACCAATCTTACTTATCGCTAAGTAATACTTAACCCTTTCCCTCATTTAAACGCTTTCGGACGCCTCTGCAGCAGACGGCTTTTTGAAAACATAGTGACAAAAGAAGAAATTGCACAAAACGTGCACTTTCTCTTTTTGCGACAATGTTTTCCACTTTTAGTCATAGGTTATCCATTCAATTATGGATATTTTCTATGTTTTGACAAAATACGTTCAAAGTCGTCTGCTACAGAATTGTCGTATGAGGCAAAGGGTTAAAGGTATATTTCATCCTTTTTAGCTCGACTTTTCGAAGAAAAGGCTAGCTATACTACTCGCCCCGGCGTCGGCGTCGGCGTCGGCGTCTGCGTCGGCGTCGGCGTTGGTGTCACACCTTGGTTAAGGTTTTTGTACCAATTCCCTTTTTTGTCAAAACCATTACAGTTGTTGCTTTGAAACTTACAACACTTATTCATCATCATTACCTCCATCAACAGACAAGAGTACATAACTCTGTCGAGGTTTTTGTAAGAATTATGGTCCTTTTTTTGCTTAGAATTTTGGTTAAGTTTTTTGTACCAATTCACTTTTTTTCAAAACCATTACAGATATGGATTCGAAACTTACAGCATTATTTCACCATCATTACTTCTATCAACAGACGAGAGTACATAACTCTGTCAAGATTTTTGTAAGAATTATGGCCCTTTTTCGACTTAGAATTTTTGTTAAGTTTTTTGTACCAATTTACTTATTTTCAAAACCACTACAGATATTGCTTTGAAACATACAACACTATTTCACCATCATTACTTCCATCAACAGACAAGAGTACATAACTCAGTGAAGGTTTTTGTACGAATTATTGCCCTTTTTCGACTTATAATTTTGGTTAAGTTTTTCATACCAATTTACTTTTATTCAAAACCGCTACAGATATTGCTTTGAAACTTACAACACTTTTTCACCATCATTACCTTCATCAACAGACAAGAGAACATAACTCTGTCAAGGTTTTTGTATGAATAATTGCCTTTTTTTTTACTTTGAATTTTGGTTAAGGTTTTTGTACCAATTTACTTTTTTTCAAAACCATTACAGATATGGCTTCGAAACTTACAACACTTGTTTATCATCATTAACTCCATCAACCGACAAGAGAACATAACTCTGTTAAGATTTTTTTAAGAATTATGGCCCTTTTTCGACTTAGAATTTCGGTTAAGTTTTTTGTACCAATTTACTTTTTTTCAAAACCATTACAGATATTGCTTTGAAACTTACAACACTTATTCACCATCATTACCTCCATCAACAGACAAGAGTTCATAACTCTGTCGAGGTTTTTGTAAGAATTATGCCCCTTTTTTTACTTAGAATTTTGGTTAAGTCTTTTGTACCAATTTACTTTTTTTCAAAACCATTACAGATATGGATTCGAAACTTACAACACTTATGCATTATCATCACTTCTATCAACAGACAAAAGAACATAACTCTGTCAAGATTTTTGTAAGACTTATGGCACCTTTTCGCTTTAAAATTTTGGTTAAGCTTTTTATACCAATTTTTTATTTTTTTCAAAACCACTACAGATATTGCTTTGAAACTTACAACACTATTTAACCATCATTACTTCCATCAACAGACAAGATTACATAACTCTGTCAAGTTTTTTGTATGAATTATTGCCCTTTTTCGACTTAGAATTTTGGTTAAGTTTTTGTACCAATTTACTTTTTTTCAAAACCACTACAGATATTGCTTTGAAACTTACAACACTTTTTCACTATCATTACCTCCATCAACAGACAAGAGTACATAACTCTGTCAAGGTTTTTGTATGAATTATTGCCCTTTTTTACTTAGCATTTTGGTTAAGTTTTTTGTACCAAATGACTTTTTTTCAAAACCATTACAGATATGGCTTCGAAACTTACAACACTTGTTCACCATCATTAACTGCATCAATAGACAAGAGAACATAGCTCTGTCAAGTTTTTTGTAAGAATTATGGCCCTTCTTCAACTTAGAATTTCGGTTAAGTTTTTTGTACAAATTTACTTTTTTCAAAACCATTACAGATATTGCTTTGAAACTTACAACACTTTTCCACCATCATTACCTCCAGCAACAGGCAAGAGTACATAACTCTGTCAATGTTTTTGTAAGAATTATGGCCATTTTTCACCTTAGATTTTTGGTGAAGTTTTTCATACCATTCCCAACTATAAACTTACAATACTTATTTATCATCATTACCTCCATCAACTGACAAGGGTACATAACTCTGTCAAGTTTTGTTTAAAAATTATGGCCCTTTTTCGATTTATAATTTTGGTTAAGTTATTCATACCAAATCAATTTTTTTCAAAACAATTAGAGATATAGCTTAAACACTTACACAAATCATTTTACCATCATTACCTCCACCAACAGCCAAGAGTGCATAATTCAATTAAGGTTTTTGTAAGAATTATAACTCTTTTTCGACTATCACCCAAAAATGTTTTGTTTTATTGGCAAGCAAAAAACAGTCGAGCATGCTGTCCTCCGACAGCTCTTGTTGTTTCCCTTATACAAATGCCTAACGACTGCATTACTTAGAAAGTATTAATAGTCAGCAAGGTAACTATTTATGGTAACTTCGTCATTTACTTAAATACATTCCACCATTCGTGTTTTACAAAATATTAGGGAAACAAAAATGATGAAATATGCTTTTAAGTATTTAATATAACTTAAAGTGCTTCGTCATTTACTTAAACAATTTTTTTGTCTTAAAGTGCTAAGTCAGGTTAGTGGAATTGGACCCCGAGAATGATGTGCCTCCGATGAATTGGTTCCTTGTCAACAACGTAACACAGGTGAGCCGTCCCACGAGAAAACCAACATTATGGCCTCTGCGTAATGTATCGACTCAGATCAGCCTGTGCAGTCCGCGCAGACTGATCCGGGCCGACACATTCCGTCTCAGGGGAATAGAGGCATATAGTAATGATTCCTGAAACAGAAAATTCACAGGAGGCGAAAAGTGTTTGTCCGGATTAGCCTGCGCGGCATGCTTAGGCTGATCCGGGTCGATACTTTTCGCAATGTTGGTTTTCTCGCGGGACGGCACACATGTACATTTTGACATCAGTGCACTCATAAATCTGATCTCGTATATTTAATTGCTTTCACGGATTAATGATTGGTAATGCCATGACCGATTGAAAAGTTTAAACGCCGTCCGTATTTATATCGTTCTATCAATGAGTTAACCTTTTCACCATGGCGTCTGCGCTTGTCACGAATATTAACCTGATTACCAACTTTTTACAAAGATATATATTTTTATCACATTCATTGAGGATATTTCATGAGTGATTGGAGTTTACTAAGATGATATGCCGCGAGCCTTGGTTTTTTAAAAATGATACTAAATTAACACGAATGAGATATCCTATGTATCACATACTAGTGATTTATGAGGCGTATTCCGAAAGAAATGTACATGAAACTTGCCGGTTTGGCTCCAAAGTTACAACTGATTTGTTGTATATGGAAAAGGGTTAACCATACTTTTTATCACATTGCTTATTTGTTTTATGGTCGGACTAATGGTGGTGGTTAGATAAATGGTAAGATAAATAAAACAGAATGAAACAAGAACATACATAAATGTCATATAAAATATAAATGTGCACAGGGTCGGGAAAAGGTTAACCCTTTTCAACATACATCAATCAGAAGAAAACTGCTTTTTATTTTAAAACGTCTCGGTTTAAAAGAGTTTATATATATATAAATCTGGATGTAAAAAGAGTATGGCAAATATAGAAATTTGCTAATCATTAGCAGTTCATCCTGTTGCGAAAATGTTTTCAAAAGTTATCGGCTGCAGATGACTCAAATTGCGTTTTCACGTGGGAAAGAATTAACGCCCGGCTTCCCGATCACTACGCTGAGCATTCGACCACGACGGATTCGTCTAAAACAATTTCCTCTTATCGAAATATGCAAAATGAATGGGCGTGTAAAAGACACCCGTAAGAGCAAACACATATCTTAAATAACAAATTATTATAGTTCATCATAGAACGAGGTTTGTTGTCACGTATACGAAACTATTAACACCCCTTTAGTAGCCCCACAGAACAGGTAAGGAAACATAGACAACGCATTATTTATTTAGTTTTGTATTTCTACAGTCGCGTGCGTAGCAACTCTGCCTCGTTATCACCAAACAGTGTTGTCATGACAATAGCATCACAGCTGATCAGCCAAGCGTGACCAATGCGACCTCAGGGAATATATTTATCATAGACCTGTATCGAAACATTTTAATTCCTCCACCCGTAAAAGGCCATTTTAATTTCTCAGTTTTACCGTCATATGATTCTCACTCTATGAATGAAACTGGGTACCATTACAGCATTTTACAGGAAAACAATCATCATGATATATGTTAAATTTGTGACCATAGACAATTCCTAGGTTACGCGTGAAACAGTTGTAAATGTTTGTAATGTAAGAAGCCATTACAACTGTTTCCAATGAACCAACGATGTATACTGTTTACATACTGGATCAGCACTTCTTCGATTGTCGCTGATCCATTATATATATTGCTGTTTGTAAACAGTCCATAAACAACTTTACATTAATGTCGCATTTGCGACATTGTGGATCATTACCTTACCATACTTTCACAGTGTAGGATAAGATCCGCCTTCCCGCATATTCGTGCAGTTTAATCTCTGTTTCCATTGCTCGATATTCGTTAATCAATACCTAGTAAAGATCAGTCTATATGATGTGTAAGAACTTTTTAATACTCAATGCTGATGATACCCGTTACGGGAACTCAGCGGGATAAGTGCTAACCCTTTCCCACATACAACACGCCTGTAGCAGACGACTTTGAAAGCATCTTATCAAAAATGTTGAAATTCTCCATTAATGACAGTTTAATTAGTAATAAGAGTTGAAAACACTGAGGCAAATGGTAAAAATGGTCATTATGAGCAACTTCACCTTTGCTACAATGTTTTCAAAAGTCGTCTGCTGCACTGGCGTCTGAAAGTGTCTATATTTCGGAAAGGGTTAATGTGTTAGTATGCGTTCTCCCGTACCCATGACGCTGACCGTACCTCAACTGTAGTCAAACACTGTACTCAATAACATCCAGTGTTAAATGGTATTCCAGGAAAAGTACACGAACTCAACGCACCGATGTAAATCGGTAACCTAGTTGACAAATTGCAATACAATACAATATGTTATTAAGATGCTGATTATGAACATAATACATAAAAGACAGCTCTGCAATGAAGTGTTCCTCGTAATCAGAGGGCAAAGAAAGGCGTTATAATGAAAACAATATCAGAAACAAAATAGAATAAGAGAAACAGAAAAGATAGAGAGAGAGAGAAAGAATTAAAGTACATAACATGTATATTCATGTTTTCATTTTGTTATATTGATCTAACCATCACCATTAGTATTACCATAAAACAAATCAACAATATGATAACAAATCTGTTTAATCCTTTCCTACCTACATATGCCTTTTAACGCAACATCAGCGGTGAATTTTTGAAAACATTGTTGCAAAAGGAGATATTGCCTATTAGTTGCCACAATGTTTTTCGATTGTTTTGCCTCGATGATTACAAAGTTATCTACTGCAGATTTGTTGTATGTGGGAAAAGGTTAATGAAGTAAGATGCGTTTGCTGAGATGGGGTTTTATGTGGAAGAATTGTTTCAGCCGGTATTGCTGTCGGGGATAATTTACCATATACAAATAAAGAAGAGTTGTAACTTGAACGCGCTATAACGCTTTTATTAATTCGCTTAGGTGCAAACGGCTTCACAACAAATAATTATTGGGTTTATTGTATTTTGTAACTCATGACTATTTTAAGTCAAATGAAAATTTAATTTAATTTGAGTATCCTACTATTTTTAGAATTAGTTCGTCCCATTTCGTATTTGTCTTATTCATTACATTTTAAAGTATTAATTTGGTCACGAGCAGAAAGGTAATAATCAGGTCTGGTCTAGTCTGGTATGGACTGACTGACTGGAACATATAAATGCTTGCATTGACGCATACGACGTCACAACATCGTGCAAAGTATATAGTGTCACTCTATACGACCTGAATACTATTCGAAGGGTGTAGACTGGCACTAACACGGGTAGACTGGGACCGTTTTCGACAAAATCGCAAAGTGTAGACTGGCTGGCTGGAACATATAAACGCCTTATACGACGTCACGACTACACGCAAAGTGTACAGTGGCACTGTATACGACCTGACTACCATTTCCAAAGAAAATGGGGGGGTCATGTATTATGCAAGAAAGAGTTCACCCGGCGTAGTAGAAGCGGGGCCTATGTTATGGCCCGTTCACACATAGGCCCCGCTTCTACTACGATCTAAAATTAGTCTCAAATCGTGACCAGTCGCGGAGCAGTCGTGGCCAATCGTGAGGGGATCTTCATAAACGTGGTTGGGTCGTTGTAAAATCGCGTAGACCTCGCCACTCTTATTAGTACGGTGGCACAGAGGTGACATGTGTGCGATTTTATTTATCTCGTTCCCACGAGATATTATGTCGTTCCCACGAGATAATAACTCGTTCCCACGAGATAATTAAGTCGTTCCCACGAGATAATAACTCGTTCCCACGAGATAATAACTCGTTCCCACGAGATAATTAAGTCGTTCCCACAAGATAATAACTCGTTCCCACGAGATAATTAAGTCGTGGGAACAAGATAATAACTCGTTCCCACGAGATAATAAGTCGTGGGAACGAGATAATTAAGTCGTTCCCACGAGATAATAACTCGTTCCCACGAGATATTATGTCGTGGGAACGAGATAAATAAAATCGCACACATGTCACCTCTGTGCCACCGTATATTAGGCTTCATGTAGCGATTACCTATAAAGTAAATCTTTCGATATAAACCCGAGTTCTGTTCTCTGCTCTGCGAAAACAAACCTTAGGCAAAGTTTGTTAAGAATCTGAACTATTCGTCATCAAGGGGTTCAATAAACTTTAAAGGAAACCGCTTTGGCCGGATGGTAAAGCGTCGGGGATTTGGAAACGGGCGTCCCAGGTTCGATCACGAGTCGCGGCGCAATGGTCATGATGGAGTGCCCTTGGGCAAGGCACATTTCCTAGTCTATCACTGGTTTGTTTACTCCGGGATCATGAATAAGTGAACTGTCGCCTTGGTATACCTGAGATAATGTTGAAATCGGCGTAAACCCCCACTAGAAGAAAAGAAGAAACTTCTGAAAGTATCCATTCTGATCCATTGGCGTGGTTGGACAGGCAGTTGTTTTAATCACACGTGTAATTGTTACGCTTTGGTTAATTTTCCTGGATCATCACTTGATATTCGTTTGAAATTTGAATGACCTCTGACCTTGTGGTTACCAGTGTGACCTTGAGATCTGTATTGTATGACTCCACATTTTTAATCTGATAATAAACATCGTTCAAGGCTGAATCTTATCGTTTTATAGAACTCATTTGTAGTAGACGACTTTGAAAACATCGAGGCAAAAATATTGAACTCTCTGTTAATGAAAGTATAATTATTGACTAGAGTTGAAAGCATTTGGTAAATGGGGTAATGGGTCATTATGAGCAATTTGTCCTTTTGTCGCAATGTTTTGAAATGTCATCTGCTTCAGATGGGTCAAAATGCGTCTGCAAATGCGAACGGGTTATAGACCCCGATGAGGTTGCATCTATATATGCTATAGTTCGTTCAGTAAACTTTGCATTGGCTAGCGATATAAAATCCACCAATCAAATTTTAGATACTTCAAATAAGATGTATTTTCATTGGCGGGTTCGCTAGCGTGAAATCACCGAACAGTTAAACTATACACACTGCTGATCTGAGAGGACATTTGTAACAGTTCTCTGTAACTTAGCTGAGTTGCAGAAAGGTAGGTTTTACTGTAGCCAGGCTAATATGCTTAGTGATGCACAATCGTATGATTGATTTACAACGACTTACGGTACTTAAACGAATGTATTTGTTTTAACGAGCTACTTATAGATTAAATTAAAACTGCAGGGGTCATGTTGGAGGTCTACCTAGATTAAGAGATTAGTCCATATGTCGTGAAGTGTTTTAACTATATTTGCACTTTTCAAGATAATGGGGGCCTTGATGTTACTGAACGTTGGCCTCATTCAGTAAGTATATATTGCACTACAACTACAAGGCTATACTCCCAGTCCTTTGTCAGAATGTATAAGATCTTATTTTGAGGAAGGTTAAGACGATGGTGAAACTGTGCTAATTATGAACAGGCTTTTGTCTGAAATATTTACTCTGTTTATTTTTTTCGGTTTTTTTTTCGTTTTTTCTTTTTGTATTTCTATTCCGTTCGTGTTCATGTTTTCATGTGATGTAATGTATATGTTGTACTTTGTATGTGATTGTATGACGATGTACTATGTATAAGTCAAAAGAAAATAAACACTGTTCTGTTCTGTTCTGTTCTGTTCTGTTAAGATACAGGTTTTGCGTGTTTTTTATAGGTTCATTCCTGACCCTCTTGAAAAAATAAAAACATACCGAAAACGACATCAAGAATGATAATAATCCTCCTTTTCGGGCCTACTATTTTAAGATATTACGGAAAGAGGAGAAATTGCTCATTTTAAGCAATGACTATTCTTTCCGCATTGTTTTTTTTAAAGAAAAAGTGTTGTTTTTTTCCGGACCAAGCAGAACGTATAGCCGGATTGCAATTCACTACCCATATTAGATTATGGTATTTTAACGAACGATATCCGAGAACGAAATACTGAATGAGCCAGTTCTCGAGAAAAACTTCAATTTGGTATTTATGAACAGTGTAGGTTCAGATCATACTATCCATCTGCTCAGTCTTATCGGAATCTACACAAGTTAACAGAATCTTCTATTAATCTTGTGTATTGTATATATATAAGCAATGGGTATCTTGATCAGACTGTGGATGCACAGGCTGATCTAGATTCATACTGTTCACACAGGCTGATCTCGATTCATACTGTTTACACAGGCTGATCTCGATTCATACTGTTTACACAGGCTGATCTAGATTCATACTGTTTACACAGGCTGATCTCGATTTATACTGTTCACACAGGCTGATCTCGATTCATACTGTTCACACAGGCTGGTCTCGATTCATACTGTTTACACAGGCTGATCTCGATTCATACTGGTCACACAGGCTGATCTATATTCATACTGCTCACACAGGCTGATCTCGATTCATATTGTTCACACAGGCTGATCTCGATTCATACTGTTCACACAGGCTGGTCTCGATTCATACTGTTTACACAGGCTGATCTAGATTCATACTGTTCACACAGGCTGATCTCGATTCATACTGTTTACACAGGCTGATCTCGATTCATACTGTTTACACAGGCTGATCTCGATTCATATTGTTCACACAGGCTGGTCTCGATTCATACTGTTTACACAGGCTGATCTAGATTCATACTGTTTACATAGGCTGATCTCGATTCATACTGTTCACACAGGCTGATCTCGATTCATATTGTTCACACAGGCTGATCTAGATTCATACTGTTCACACAGGCTGATCTCGATTCATACTGTTTACACAGGCTGATCTCGATTCATACTGTTCACACAGGCTGATCTCGATTCATATTTTTCACACAGGCTGATCTAGATTCATACTGTTCACACAGGCTGATCTCGATTCATACTGTTTACACAGGCTGATCTCGATTCATATTGTTCACACAGGCTGATCTCGATTCATACTGTTCACACAGGCTGATCTCGATTCATACTGTTTACACAGGCTGATCTAGATTCATACTGTTCACACAGGCTGATCTCGATTCATACTGTTCACACAGGCTGATCTCGATTCATACTGTTCACACAGGCTGATCTCGATTCATACTGTTCACACAGGCTGATCTCGATTCATACTGTTCACACAGGCTGGTCTCGATTCATACTGTTTACACAGGCTGATCTCGATTCATACTGGTCACACAGGCTGATCTAGATTCATACTGCTCACACAGGCTGATCTCGATTCATATTGTTCACACAGGCTGATCTCGATTCATACTGTTCACACAGGCTGGTCTCGATTCATACTGTTTACACAGGCTGATCTAGATTCATACTGTTCACACAGGCTGATCTCGATTCATACTGTTTACACAGGCTGATCTCGATTCATACTGTTTACACAGGCTGATCTCGATTCATATTGTTCACACAGGCTGGTCTCGATTCATACTGTTTACACAGGCTGATCTAGATTCATACTGTTTACACAGGCTGATCTCGATTCATACTGTTCACATAGGCTGATCTCGATTCATATTGTTCACACAGGCTGATCTAGATTCATACTGTTCACACAGGCTGATCTCGATTCATACTGTTTACACAGGCTGATCTCGATTCATACTGTTCACACAGGCTGATCTCGATTCATATTTTTCACACAGGCTGATCTAGATTCATACTGTTCACACAGGCTGATCTCGATTCATACTGTTCACACAGGCTGATCTCGATTCATATTGTTCACACAGGCTGATCTCGATTCATACTGTTCACACAGGCTGATCTCGATTCATACTGTTTACACAGGCTGATCTAGATTCATACTGTTCACACAGGCTGATCTAGATTCATACTGTTCACACAGGCTGATCTAGATTCATACTGTTCACACAGGCTGATCTCGATTCATACTGTTCACACAGGCTGATCTCGATTCATACTGTTCACACAGGCTGATCTCGATTCATACTGTTCACACAGGTTCATACTGTTCACACAGACTGATCTCGATTCATACTGTTCACACAGGCTGATCTCGATTCATATTGTTTACACAGGCTGATGTGAAGCTTTGCTCTTGCACTGGTTGAAATACAAATTGAATTAATAAAGTCCGGTGGGAAATGACGGCGTGATTACAAAGGTAAACGAGGTACAAGGTGAGAAAGCGCATTCACGCCGCACAAAATATTTATGGGAAATTGAGTGGTGTTCCAAGAAATCCAACCTAAGCGTATCTTTTCCAACAGTATGTGGTGATTGGTGATTGCTTGGCGTTTCAACCGCTTTCAACATTTTGTCAGTTATATCACGGCGTTTCCTGGGTAAGTAACCAGTACTACTGGTCCATTTTTCCTGACACCAGCCAGTCAGTGGTAATGCAACCCCGAGCGCCAAGGAGCCTTTTTAAAAGCTTTATTCCAACAGTTATCACATATTTGTCTGTGCATTCATGTTAAAGGATGAAAACTGTTTTTTACCCATTTCCTATCGCCTTTTTTGACTCTTAAGAGAAACAGTACAAAGTCAGATAAGACTGCGCTGATTCGAAGGCTGAAAAGGAAAAAAGCCTTTAGGTTGATTTTCGCAGAGTACCGCTTAAGCCTAAAATATGAAATGGAAACGTGCAGAATTTAATGTATTTTCAACGCATGCACTTTTGTTTTAGATTTAGTAAAAAGATAGTTATGTTCCTGTTAACACCCCTTTCGTGACCGAGTGACCGAGTGACCGAGTATAATTTAATGCACTTTTATCCTTGAATTCTGACTCGGGTATTCCCAAATTAGAGTCGTATGTTTTGAAAACATCGTTGGAAAAATGAAACATCTGAAAGGTTGAAAATATCTGATGGATACAAAATTGAAAACAATATGGGAAAAGGAGACATTGCACGTGATAATTGTGTTTCATGTTTCCATAATGTTTTCAGAAGTCGCTCGATGCAGAGGTGTTATTAACCGTATATTAAGTAGAATCGGTCCCGCAATGAGATGACCCGATACTGAATTATATGTCTAGTATACTTCCTGTCTGTAATATTATAGTGGTGTTGTGGTAGAGCGGTCGCCTCGGGTACAGGATGTCGCGGGTTCGATCACAGGCCGGGCCATACTCATGATTTCAAAACTGGTATTAAAGGCTCTCCCTCCTTGGCGCTTGTAACTGCGGGGTAAGCATAACGACTAAATGGCTGGTGTCAGGATAAATGGACTAGTAGTACTGGTGGCTTACTCAGGAAACACAGTGATATACAATAACTGAAACAATAACATAAAACAAACAACCGACTCCTATGCTATCAATGGATATCGCATAGATGAACACACATTCTGGGAAACTGAAAGTAAAGGTCAATAATTGAAAACTAACGTTGTTTGTAAAAAGTACTAGTTTTGGGCTCTTGTTTTTCAATTCGCCGATTATGCATTAGAAGTCGTTTGTTCTGGGGAAGGAAGGATTTGATCATTATATTTGTATTAATAACCCTAGTGCAAAGGCCTGGGAAATCAAATATCTTTTTTAAATCTTAGGAGTCACTTGTACTTGTTTAAGATTTAAATTCCTGAACGTGATCTAATATCAACAGAAACTGGGGAGTTGGTAATGAAACAATGGAAACTCCTCCCAATACAAATAGTTTAACAAGTACAGAATAGGTAGCAAAATCGAGGGCTTGGCGTGAAAAGGTTGTAACTAAAATTGGTATTTTTTTACCAAGGTTAATCACCTCGCCATAAAGTCTTTATAAGCATTAAATCTTTTTTTCTTGGTAAACAATGGAAATTTAGGTGCGATCTGAACGAGCAATGGCACCTTAATTTGCATTGTTTACAAAGGGGCTCAAAATTGCCCCTAAATCAGGGTTTCCAAAATAGGTTTTTAGTTACAACCATTTCACGCCAAGCCCTCGAAATTTGTATGGACTGGAAGAGGTTTATTCATTTAATCGACGCATTTACACGCATCTGCAGCGGTCGACTAAAAACATTGTGGCACAAGGAGAAAGTTCTCTGCTATGAATGCGTGTTAAAATGCGTCTGCAGTTGGCGAATGGAAGGATAAATTGCAGTTTCTGACACAGACATAGACTTATTAAACCTGTCTGGAACAGGCTGGTTCTACGATGACACACATATAAAATAAATGGATACTGATAAGATTGGAGCCCGATTCGTGTTATAACGATAGTTGAGACGGTACCGACGAGTGCTGTCGATCCAGTGGTCGCTACTTTTAATATCGGCTCAGACATTAATTCTTTTCGACAATTTACAACAGTTGTCTATTAAAATACATACAGGGAATTGATAGGCTCTCTGAAATGGCCGCCAATGTATAAGCGAAGTACCCACAACATAGGTTTGAGGGTCAAATAAGAATGTGTGAACATGCAAAACGCCCCTTATAACATACCTGTAGTGCTGATAATACACACAAGAAACCACACGGTAAAACTGTCATCCTGTTGAAAGCAACGGGAAACATTCAAATACACATAGCAGTGTTAGTGGTGTATTGCTTAGAGCTGCCTGGAGACTTCAAACTATTCGTGATAGTCATGTGGACATAAAGGTATAATATGACGAAAAAACTGACAGGCAAATATTTTAATAACCTGTATTCTACTATCAAAATCCCACATGCAGACGAATTTTACGAATATCCTACTGACTACACAGGAAAGCTTTATGGGAAAAGGAAAAATGAGCAATTCAACTTTCGCAATAATGTTGTCAACTTTTTTAAATAAAAATACATTTTAGTTTCATTTATATACAATGTCCATAAGTTTATATACAATTTCCATATATGTTTCAATTCGTCTGCTGTTGACCTTTTTTCATGTGGGAAAGGATTAAAATGCACCTATGAGTAGAATGACCTTACAACATTTGATAAGCTTATTTCAATTCACATATTTAACCTTTCAGATACAACAAAGTTCATAACCGTGAAAACATCCAGTCAACAATATGGAAAACATCTATACATGAAAGTACAAGAGAAAGTTGATGCAACGCATCAATGTCGCCGGAAAAGACTGCATTGATTTATTGTTTAACACACATGTATTCTTGACTTTCATTAGTCTAAACATACACATAATGTTTTCATAAGGACTAATTCCAGGATTTTTGAAATTCCACATAGATCTACACATTTCAGGATTTCTTGTGGTCAGGATTTTGGATGTTTTGTATTTGTCAATAAAACCCCAACAAATGAATACATTTTGGGATTTAAATCTACATGCAATAAAAAGCTATTAAACCCTTTCCATGTCTGAAGCAACAATGAAAACCTTTAAACGCTTAAAACATTGAGAAAACAGTTAAGTTGCTGAAGACATGAACTTCCTCCTTTTTAATAATAATTATAATAAATATTTCACAGATGTTAAAAATGATCATCATATGTTTAAAACGTAGACCACACCTGAAACAACATATCAGCTAATTTTTTTATCTAAATCGTTGATGCATACAATATATGTTTGGCCCAAGTGAAATGCCAGTTGCCAGTCCCATTACTATTTAATAGGTGGCAAGTATGAAATTAATTGGGTGCGAAAGAGCAGATTTTCTTTATTTCTAAATCTATTGTTTATCAGAGTTTGTTCTTCTCTTAATTTGTTTCAAGCCAAATAAACATTTAATATCACATATATTTAATCATTTAAGTGTGTAATATTAGCTATCTATGATAGACTATCTGTAATAAGGTGTTTGAGCATTCTTTCGAAATGTTGACCCTCGTTTCAAGATGTCAGACATCGAAGAAAGTGAATACAAAGTCAGGCAAAGCTTTAGTGCATGTTTTATTCCACTGCATTCGAGAGAAAAAAGCATTTCTATAGTATCTTTCTTTCTCCTACATTCGACCCATGCACTCGTTTCGTGACGTTTAAGATATCAATTTGTCGTGCGACATTTTTTGTCTGCATAAACAAGTCACTTTTCTAAGTTTACATTTTACTTCCGGTTACTTCGCTTTGTTTACATTTTGGCAATATGAAACTAGGTCACGAATTGGAAAAGGCGTTTCGACGTTCACGACCGATAAACAGGCTTATATTTGAGACATATTTTCACAAAATATTTCTTATTTTTGTTTCTGTTACCAGTTTATGTTGATACTGATCTATTAAAAGGAGAATTCAACGTGATTTTCATATCTATAGTCTCTGCAAGCAGGTGCGCGTATCTAAACAAATTTGACTGTGCGACGTAAAGGTTTGTAGTTTTCGCCTTTTGATTACATAGTTTATGAAAATAAAGTATCCCAGTCTAGCTTATAGGGACTGTTTTGTCTTCGTAAATAAAACACAAAAACGTAAATGCCAGTCAAAATAAAGAAACTGCACATACTTAAAACATCGGAATATTTATTTCATTTTAGATGTGTCATAACTTAGCGTTTTTAAACAAACGCAATTGTAATATGTTCAAGACATTTAAAAAAAAAAAATCTAATAATAACCTGTTCACCAGTTATTACTCACTGGGTAATTTTAATATTCTTAACACGACTACTAAAATACAGTGGACGATCAAGAATGAAAATTCTTCCCTTGAAGTAAACGTGGAGTTGTTTAACCCTTTCCCTTATGCTAACTCATTTTGACACCTCTGTAGCAAACCACTTTTTAAAACACTGAGTCAACAGAGGAAATTGCTCATTATAAGCAATTCCTCCTTTTTGCCTAGATGTTTTCAAAATCATCTGCTGCATATTTGCTGTATGTAGGGCAGGGTTAATTGATAGTAATACACTTAGAACAGACACTGTTTCATGTTACAGGCACTTTCACAGGAGGAAATGAGTCACAGATATGCTTGTTTCGTCATAAATGTATACATATAAATAAATATTTTTTTAAATATTTGGAGTATGATTAAGATGTAGTTTTCTTTCGCGAAAGTCGTCTGCTGCAGAGGTGTCATAAAGCGTATGTCTGTTGGAAAAGAGTAAACAAGTCAACGCCTTTCAACATAACACAAAACGAAAACCCAGTGAGTCAGACATGTGCAAATGAGTTGCTAATTCGATGATGCAATACATCAAAGTCGTATACCCCATACCAGGGACGTAGTAGACAAGAGGGATAAGCAACTCCACCTGTACACCTGTTATCTGGTTAATATGGAGAAATAAAATTGTCCAATTGCTCACATTTTGTAGCAAATAAAACTAATGACTGGTTTAAAAGACACAGATATTGTGATTTCTGAATTATGTAAATTTTGTTCCAAAAATTGATAGACTGACATTATGCATAAGGATAAAATATAATATTTTCAAAACGTGTAGTATATCAAAATATTTTTATCTACTGCAATAGAAGAAGTTATCTTTGTTATGTTCATATCTTCAATAGTTCTTGAGTTTTACTTGCTACAAATGTTGGGGACGGGTGATATTTTAGTATACAATTACTTACTTATGCCTCTTATCTACGTCCCTGTCCATACCATATACAAGTGTCACTCGATAACGTTTACCTGGTTGTGTCCTCTGTGTAAACTTGTGTGACCGCGGACGACTAGATGCATTATTCAGATCACTGCATTCGAAGTTAGGTAGACACGGTACCATTATCGTATATGATCCGCTCTTTCTATGTGCATCAACCTATTATAATAGCGCCGTGTTCATACGCTGGCTCTAATGTTAACCCTTTCCCTCATACGGCAATTCTGCAGTAGGCGACTTTGAACGTATTTTGTCAAAAAATAGAAAATCTCCATAATTGAATGGATAAACTATGACAAAAAGTGGAAAACATTGTGGCAAAAGAAGAAATTGCACGTTTTGTGCAATTTCTTCTTTTGTCACTATGTTTTCAAAAAGCCGTCTGCTGCAGAGGCGTCGGAAAGCGTCTATATGAGGGAAAGGGTTAAATAAGTTATGTGATTGCTTATGGTTTTAAATCTTGATTACTTATGTCAACCCTTTCCCACATGTAGTCGCACTTTGACGCCCCTGCAGCAGACGATCTTTGAAAACATCGATGCAAACGGATAAATAGCTCAAACTGAGCAATTACTCCTTTTTACACAATATTTTCAACTCTTATCAATAGTAATACTTTTGTTACAATGTTTTCAAACATCGTCTGTTGCAGAGGCGTCAGCAAGCGTCTATATGTGGGAAAGGGTTAATATATTGTAGGAAATGTCTCTTGTCCAAGAGCATATCCCCCAATTCGCGAGCTGGGAGATTGAACCACAACCACATGAATACGGCGGATTCCTTGGTAAATACTCAAGCTCGACTGTTGGTAAATGGAGACTTACTGAAAACTTTACTCACTCTGTTTACATATTAGTTATCTGACAATGCTCACTTAATAAGCCGTGGTCGAGAAAAATATTATCCAAAATCAGTTATAATAAGCGTAGATGAGAATCTTATCCAAAATGTGGACTGTTTGTATCAAACATTTGAAGGCTTCCGAGACTAATTGTCAGTCAGTGCAGAATTAGATCCGATTGTGCGGACGACTCGGTAGGATCTGACTCTACACTGGTTGCACATTCAAAGGGTTGGTTTTCCTTCACATTCAGTAAATGTGTGGGAAGTCAAAACTGCATATGAGCCGTCCCGCGAAATAACCAACAATGTGAAGTCGGCGTAAAGTATCGACCCGGATCAACCTAAGCATGCCGCGCTGGCTTACCCGGATGGACACTTTCCTTCTCCTGTGGATGTTCTGTTTCCGGAATCATAACTCTATACCCCTTTTCCCCTGAGACGGAATGTGTCGGCCTGGATCAGTCTGCGCGGACTGCGCAGGCTGATCGGGGTCGATACATTACGCAGAGACCATAATGTTGGTTTTCTCGATCATATTGCAATGTTATCTGGGTCATATAACTGGACTTCAGGCTCGCTACTACCATGTTCATCTTTGAAAATCCTGTCCGTTAGCTTCTTTGGTAGTCGGGTATCTGGTTTGTAATTGATTAACATATACAATAAAATATGCAGCAGACGACATTGAAAACACCGGGGCAAAATTATAGAAAATGTCTTATACATGTTTGAAAAGACTTGAAAATGTTGTGAACAAAAAAAGAAATTATTAACTTGAGCAATTTCTCCTTTTGCCACCATGCTTTTCAAAAATAGTAGAGGTAAATACATAAACTGTAACGTAAGATGAAGCGTCTCATGGTACATCTACGGAAACGCCTTTTCATAACATAACACTGAATTTGAGGATGGTACGATGAAATGGATATCCACATTCAACAAATGCAGTGAGTCACAGATCGTACTCTTATGCAAATGAAAATGATTAGATACAAGTAAGAATTTGAGTACAGTGTCGTTCTAATAGCGCTTATCTCATGATTTAACCATGAAAAAAACCATCGTGACAAAAGGAGAAATTGCTCAAAACGAACAATTTTCCCTTTTACCACAATGTGTTCACCTTTTTTCAGTAACCATATTCTCATTCGAAGAGATTTTCTAAAGTTATGCATAGATGCTTTCAAAGTCGTTCCCTCGCCAATGAAGTTGATGAGTCAAATGATTTCCGGACTAAAAGTAATTCATTTTAATGCAAGGATGGTGAAACAAGATACATGTAATGGCCATGACTGGCGGTGTATCTCTATTGTTTTTTTTTTTGTTTTTTTTTGGGGGGGGGGGGGGGGGGGGGGGGGGTTCTTAACTTAACCGTTTCCCACATACAGCAACTCTGCCAACAGGGGCATTGCTCATCATGATTTGTTTCTCCTTTTGCCATAGTGTTTCCAAAAGTCTTCAGACAAACAGATAGACAAACAGACATCATTTTGTTTAGTTCGAATCTATTCTGATGACATGTGAACAAAAATACATATGCCAAATTCGAAAAATAAAATAAAATTGGAAGCTGCTTTGGGGAAGGCACGATTGTATGATTGCAGCTTACATTATCACTACATATCCACTGCGCTCCACATCGCGATAAACTGAAATAAAGATGACATCACGTTACTGAAACCTACAATTATGGATAATTGAAATATAAAACAAAAATATAGAGACAATATGAAAGAAAATAATTTTAAGCTAAGTGATTAAAGAAAATATGTGCATTTATATTAAAATACGATTAAAATCGTTAACAACTATTTAAACTAGGATGATGATACATTACACATGTACTCGTCAGGGGCGTAGCTTTGCAATAATCAATGTGTAGGCCGTATCGTGAGAAAATCAACATTGTGGACTCTGCGTAAAGTATCTACCCGGATCAGCCTAAGCATGCCACACAGGTCTACCCGGTTAGACACTTTTTCTGTTTCAGGAATCACTACTCTATCTATTTTTTTTTTTAATAGTGTTGAAAACACTGTGGCAAAAGAAGAAATTGTTCATTTTGAGTTTAGTTTCTTTTTTAACAACAATGTTTTCAAAAGACGTCTGTTCTGAACGAGTCAAAAAGTATCTGCAAACGGGAAATACCTAATCCTTCCCCTGCTATAAAATAATTTATTTACACCTCCGTACCAGACGACATTAGATAACATTGAAGAAAACGGAGAAATACACAAACCATGCTTATACATTTCCTTTCCAAAATATGTTCCCCTCTGTATGAAAACGGTACTACCATTTGTTCATGTTTTAACACGGTTCTTTTCCGCTAAGCAGACGACTCTTAGTCTAGGTAAATTATCACAAATAATCATCCGGTGGGTCGTCCTTATACTTAGGGATCATGTATTATAAACTCTCTTTCGACCCCATAGAGTTTCGGTTATTGAAGTTGCCCAGGTACATGGAAATGCGTTAACCCTCTACAGCAGAAGAACTTCCAATAATTTTGCGAATATGTTTTCAAAATAACGAGCAAAAAAACGCTCGTTTAGAGGTGGTACATTTTTGTAGTAAATTTCCTATATTCAGTATTGATATATTTGGGTTGCAATAATAATATAAAAATGTGTTTATCCTAATCGCTATAAGGTGTATTTTAGCAGGTACTAGTAGAAGACAAGTAACTATCTAGAATGGAATCACGTGATCACAGCCTTCCGCGTAAACTAAATTTCAAAGACGGTTTAACATTCGTCATTTAACCTTTTCCCTCATATAGACGCTTTCTGACGCCTCTGCAGCAGACAGCTTTTTGAAAACATTGTAACAAAACAAGAAATTGCACATTTTGTCACAATGTTTTCCACTTTTAGTCATAGGTTATCCACACAAAATATGTTCAAAGTCGTCTGCTGCATAATTGTCGTATGAGGGAAAGGGTTAAACCTGTCGCAAATAAACACATCTGCAACAGAAGACTCTTGAAACATTTAGAAAAATTTAAGTTGAAAGCATTTTGGCAAAAGGAAAATTGATCATTGTGACGGAAAGCGCTAAACGCTTTTTTATTCGCTTGTGTAGCGGTACTTTAAAGCTGTACAATATACATTCTTATTCTTTTTTTGAAGAATATTCCAAAATTCAAAGCAATCCAATGTCTGAAAGGAGTATGGTTTAGCCAGTAAGAAATTGAGATCTTTTGTAAAATTCAGACTAAGAATTAGAACGATATTTAGAAAGTATTTTCAGTGAGAACACTGGACAGTGTGGAAGACATTTGTTTACTGGTAGAGCGTCGGCCTCTCATCACAAAGATCCCGGGTCCGAATCCCGTGAGCAGGCTCTGCCTTTGGGATCTTTCCAAATAACACAGTAATAAAAGCAACCATGGCGTAGTAACAGTCAGAGTAGACAAGTATAGTGAACAACCATAGGGCGAATTCGATCAGTGTATAGAAGAATAGTTAACAAGCTGCGACACAGTAATAAAAACAACCATGGCGCGATTACGATCAGTGTATACAAGTATATTAAACAAGCTGTGACACAGTAATAAAAACAACCATGGCGCGATTACGATGAGTGTAGACAAGTATACTAAACAAGCTGCGACAAAGTAATAAACAAAAACCATGGGGCGATTACAATCAGTGTAAACAAGTAAAGTTAACAAGCTGCGACACAGTAATAACAACAACCATTGGGCGTTTACAAACAGTGTAAACAAGTATAGTTAACAAGCTGTGACACAGTAATAAAAACAACCATGGGTCTATTACGATGAGTGTAGACAAGTATACTAAACAAGCTGCGACAAAGTAATAACAACAACCATTGGGCGATTACAAACAGTGTAAACAAGTATAGTTAACAAGCTGTGACAAAGTATTTAAAACAACCATGGGACGATTACAATCAGTTTAGACAAGTATACTAAACAAGCTGTGACACAGTAATAAAAACAACCATAGTGGCGATTACGATGAGTGTATACAAGTATAGTAAACATGCTGAGACACAGTAATTAAAACAACCATGGGGCGATTACAATCAGTGTAAACAAGTATAGTAAACAAGCTGCGACACAGTAATAAAAACAACCATAGTGGCGATTACGATGAGTGTATACAAGTATAGTAAACATGCTGCGACACAGTAATAAAACAACCATGGGGCGATTTACAATCAGTGTATACAAGTATAGTAAACAAGCTGTGACACATTAATAAAAAACAACCATGGGGCGATTACGATGAGTGTATACAAGTATAGTAAACAAGCTGCGACACAGTAATAAAAACAACCATGGGGCGATTACAATCAGTGTATACAAGTATACTAAACAAGCTGCGACAAAGTAATAAAAACAACCATGGGGCGATTACAATCAGTATAAACAAGTATAGTAAACAAGCGGTGACACAGTAATAAAAACAACCATGGGGCGATTACGATCAGTGTATACAGGTATAGTAAATAAGCTGTGACACAGTAATAAAAACAACCATGGGTCGATTACGATGAGTGTATACAAGTAAAGTTAACAAGCTGCGACACAGTAATAAAAACAACCATGGGTCTATTACGATGAGTGTAGACAAGTATACTAAACAAGCTGTGACAAAGTAATAACAACAACCATGGGGCGGTTACAATCAGTCTAGACAAGTATACTAAACAAGCTTCGACACAGTAATTCAAACAACCATGGGGCGATTACAATCAGTGTAATCAAGTATAGTAAACAAGCTGTGACACATTAATAAAAACAACCATGGGGCGATTACGATAAGTGTAAACAAGTATAGTAAACAAGCTGTGACACAGTAATAAAAAACAACGATGGCGCGATTACAATCAGTGTAAACAAGTATAGTAAACAAGCTGCGACACAGTAATAAAAACAACCATGGGGCGATTACGATCAGTGTATACAAGTATAGTAAACAAGCTGCGACACAGTAATAAAAACAACCATGGGGCGATTACAATCAGTGTATACAAGTATAGTAAATAAGCTGTGACACATTAATAAAAAACAACCATGGGGCGATTACGATGAGTGTGTACAAGTAAAGTAAACAAGCTGCGACACAGTAATAACAACAACCATGGCGCGATTACGATGAGTGTAGACAAGTATAGTAAACAAGCTGCGACACAGTAATAACAACAACCATGGCGCGATTACAATCAGTGTATACAAGTATAGTAAACAAGCTGCGACACAGTAATAACAACAACCATGGCGCGATTACGAAGAGTGTAGACAAGTATAGTAAACAAGCTGCGACACAGTAATAACAACAACCATGGCGCGATTACGATGAGTGTAGACAAGTATAGTAAACAAGCTGCGACACAGAAATAACAACAACCATGGCGCGATTACAATCAGTGTATACAAGTATAGTAAACAAGCTGCGACACAGTAATAACAACAACCATGGCGCGATTACGAAGAGTGTAGACAAGTATAGTAAACAAGCTGCGACACAGTAATAACAACAACCATGGCGCTATTACAATCAGTGAATACAAGTATAGTAAACAAGCTGCGACACAGTAATAACAACAACCATGGCGCGATTACAATCAGTGTATACAAGTATAGTAAACAAGCTGCGACACAGTAATAACAACAACCATGGCGCGATTACGATGAGTGTAGACAAGTATAGTAAACAAGCTGCGACACAGTAATAACAACAACCATGGCGCGATTACAATCAGTGTATACAAGTACAGTAAACAAATAACAACAACCATGGCGCGATTACGAAGAGTGTAGACAAGTATAGTAAACAAGCTGCGACACAGTAATAACAACAACCATGGCGCGATTACGATGAGTGTAGACAAGTATAGTAAACAAGCTGCGACACAGTAATAACAACAACCATGGCGCGATTACAATCAGTGTATACAAGTATAGTAAACAAGCTGCGACACAGTAATACCAACAACAATGGCTCGATTACGAAGAGTGTAGACATGTATAGTAAACAAGCTGCGACACAGTAATAACAACAACCATGGCGCGATTACAATCAGTGTATACAAGTATAGTAAACAAGCTGCGACACAGTAATAACAACAACCATGGCGCGATTACATTCAGTGTATACAAGTATAGTAAACAAGCTGCGACACAGTAATAACAACAACTATGGCGCGATTACGAAGAGTTTAGACAAGTATAGTAAACAAGCTGCGACACAGTAATAACAACAACCATGGCGCGATTACGATGAGTGTAGACAAGTATAGTAAACAAGCTGCGACACAGTAATAACAACAACCATGGCGCGATTACAATCAGTGTATACAAGTATAGTAAACAAGCTGCGACACAGTAATAACAACAACCATGGCGCGATTACGAAGAGTGTAGACAAGTATAGTAAACAAGCTGCGACACAGTAATAACAACAACCATGGTGCGATTACAATCAGTGTATACAAGTATAGTAAACAAGCTGCGACACAGTAATAACAACAACCATGGCGCGATTACGATGAGTGTAGACAAGTATAGTAAACAAGCTGCGACACAGTAATAACAACAACCATGGCGCGATTACGAAGGGTGTAGACAAGTATAGTAAACAAGCTGCGACACAGTAATAACAACAACCATGGCGCGATTACGATGAGTGTAGACAAGTATAGTAAACAAGCTGCGACACAGTAATAACAACAACCATGGCGCGATTACAATCAGTGTATACAAGTATAGTAAACAAGCTGCGACACAGTAATAACAACAACCATGGCGCGATTACGAAGAGTGTAGACAAGTATAGTAAACAAGCTGCGACACAGTAATAACAACAACCATGGCGCGATTACAATCAGTGTATACAAGTATAGTAAACAAGCTGAGACACAGTAATAACAACAACCATGGCGCGATTACGATGAGTGTAGACAAGTATAGTAAACAAGCTGCGACACAGTAATAACAACAACCATGGCGCGCCTACAATCAGTGTATACAAGTATAGTAAACAAGCTGCGACACAGTAATAACAACAACCATGGCGCGATTACGAAGAGTGTAGACAAGTATAGTAAACAAGCTGCGACACAGTAATAACAACAACCATGGCGCGATTACGATGAGTGTAGACAAGTATAGTAAACAAGCTGCGACACAGTAATAACAACAACCATGGCGCGATTACGAAGGGTGTAGACAAGTATAGTAAACAAGCTGCGACACAGTAATAACAACAACCATGGCGCGATTACGATGAGTGTAGACAAGTATAGTAAACAAGCTGCGACACAGTAATAACAACAACCATGGCGCGATTACAATCAGTGTATACAAGTATAGTAAACAAGCTGCGACACAGTAATAACAACAACCATGGCGCGATTACGAAGAGTGTAGACAAGTATAGTAAACAAGCTGCGACACAGTAATAACAACAACCATGGCGCGACACAGTAATAACAACAACCATGATGGCGCGATTACGATGAGTGTAGACAAGTATAGTAAACAAGCTGCGACACAGTAATAACAACAACCATGGCGCGATTACGATGAGTGAAGACAAGTATAGTAAACAAGCTGTGACACAGTGATAAGTCCAACCATGGGGCGATTACAATCAGTGTATACAAGTATAGTAAACAAGCTGCGACACAGTAATAACAACAACCATGGCGCGATTACGATGAGTGTAGACAAGTATAGTAAACAAGCTGCGACACAGTAATAACAACAACCATGGCGCGATTACAATCAGTGTATACAAGTATAGTAAACAAGCTGCGACACTGTAATAACAACAACCATGGCGCGATTACAATCAGTGTATACAAGTAAAGTAAACAAGCTGCGACACAGTAATAACAACAACCATGGCGCGATTACAATCAGTGTATACAAGTATAGTAAACAAGCTGCGACACTGTAATAACAACAACCATGGCGCGATTACGATGAGTGTAGACAAGTATAGTAAACAAGCTGTGACACAGTAATAAGTTCAACCATGGGGCGATTACAATCAGTGTATACAAGTATAGTAAACAAGCTGCGACACAGTAATAACAACAACCATGGTGCGATTACGATGAGTGTAGACAAGTATAGTAAACAAGCTGCGACACAGTAATAACAACAACCATAGTGGCGATTACAATCAGTGTATACAAGTATAGTAAACCAGCTGCGACACAGTAATAACAACAACCATGGCGCGATTACAATCAGTGTATACAAGTATAGTTAACAAGCTGCGACACAGTAATAACAACAACTATGGGGCGAACTCGACCAGTGTATACAAGTATAGTAAACAAGCTGTGACACAGTAATAAGTTCAACCATAGGGCGAACAGTACAGATCCATATTAGACGCTGGTTGATCTAGATCTACAATGATCGCAAATGTCTCACGGTTTCTTTACGCAGAGCGCCGCTCAATTGCATTAGTAAATATCGAACATGAACGACCCAATCCAGACTGCAATGAGATCGGTCGCGTACTCCCTATTGTCGGTTTTGTCATGGTATATATCCATGGGAACGTATAATTTGCTCTTGGAGTTTTTTAGCTCACCTATGCGCGAAGTGCAAGGTGAGCTATTGTGATCACATTTTGTCCGGCGTCCGTCCGTCGTGCGTCGTGCGTCGTCCGTCGTCCGTCGTCCGTCGTCCGTCGTGCGTCGTCAACATTTGAGCTTGTTAACACTCTACAGGCTACTTTTTGCATCCAATTTTCATGAAAGTTTATCAGAATGATCATCTCTATAAAATCTTGGACAAGTTCGAAACCGGGCCATATGAGATCAAAAACTAGGTCACTAGGTCGAATTGAAGGGAAATCTTGTTAACACTCTGGAGGCCACATTTTCAACTTGAGCATGTTGAAACTTTATCAGAATGTTTGTCTTGATGATATGTAGGTCAAGTTCGAACATGGGTCACGTCGGGTCAAAAAGTTGGTCACTAGGTCAAATTGAAGGAAAATCTTGTTAACACTCCAGAGGCTGCAATTTTTGATTCAGCAGTTTGAAATTTTGTCAAAATGTTTGTCTTAAAAATATCTAGGTCAAGTTCGAATATGGGTTATGCCGGGTCAAAAATTAGGTCACTAGGTCAAATTGAAGGAAAATCTTGTTAACACTTTTGATGCCGCATTTTTTCTTCAGCAGCTTGAAATTTGGTCAGAATGTTTGTCTTAGAGATATCTAGGTCAAGTTCAAATATGGGTCATATTGGATCAGAAACTAGGTCACTAGGCCAAATCGAGGGAAAATCTTGTTAAATCTCTGTAGAAGCCGCATGTTTTGCTTCAGCGGCTTGAAATTTGGTTAGAATGTTTCTAGGCCAAGTTCGGATATGGGTCATGCCGGGTTAAAAACTAGGTCACTAGGCTAAATTGAAGGGTAATCTTGCTAACACTCTGGATACTGCATTTTAAATTTCAGCATGGTAAAACTTTATCAGAATGTTTTTCTTGATGATATGTAGGCCAAGTTCGAATATGGGTCATGCTGGGTCAAAAACTAGGTCACTAGATCAAATTGAAGGAAAATCTTGTGAACACTTTGGATGCCGCAGTTTTTGCTTCAGCAGCTTGAATGTTTGTCTGAATTATATCTAGGTCAAGTTCAAATATGGGTCATATTCGATCAGAAACTAGGTCAATAAAGGAAAATATTGTTCAAACTCCGGAGGCCGCATATTTACTTTGAGCAAGTTGAAACTTTGTCAGAATGTTGTCTTGATGATATCTAGTCCATGTTGGAATATGGGTCATATCAGGTAAAAAAATATAGATCACTAGGCCAAACGAAGGAAAATCTTGTTAACGCTGTGGAGGTTAATGCATTCAGAATAATTGTCTTGATGTGTTTTGCATTGCAGTACATTGTATAATTAAGGTGAGCGATCCAGGGCCATCATGGCCCTCTTGTTTAAATTAAGTCCAGATGTTTTCCATGACGGAATTTCGGTGATTTCCAACAATTCAAATATAGATCTCGTCACGATTACCTCATTCTATTTCTTATACATTTCACATACGGTGTCTATAAAAACAGTTGAGAGTAATTAAATTTGACAGTTTAAGTATTTTTCGTGATCTTAATTCCAGTTATCGATACTTAAGTTTATAATAGAAATATATTTTCAAAAAGAAAAGAAAACAAACATAGAACTGATATTATATTCAATATATGTACCTATTACTGGACGGACTTTACATGAATATTCTTACTAACGTTAAAATAATTCGCTGTTAGAGTTTTCAATCAAAATAAATAACTTTTATTTGTATTATTTATCATATAGCCAAAATGCACCTATTTGAAATAACACTTATCGCCGCTGTGTTTATCTGGCTAAGAGCTGTTAAAGGTAAGTCCAAATAAATATGTTTTACTATATAAGATGCTGTTGTTACATTGTTATTATTTCATACGGAGTCATGTATATGTGTGTGTGTGTGTGTGTGTGTGTGTGTGTGTGTGTATTTTCTCTTGTATTGCAGAATGTATCCTCGACACGTCTATTTGAGAATAGGGGCGAAATGGGTTTTTATAAAAGAAACGACCATACTACCACCTCCATCCACGTGTATGCTTCTTAAATAAACCCTTTCTCACAGTTAACAAAACCTACAGGCTTTGAAAAAGTATTTATAGATGAAAGAATACACATTTAATTGAGTTGAAAACAATGTGACAACAATATGGGAAGTTTCTCGTGATGAGCAATTTCTCCTCATGCCACAATGATTTCAAGAGTCGTCCGTGCAGAGGAGTCGGAACGTGTCTGTTAGCGGGATAGGGTGAAACACCATTTGCGGATGCAATGACGCACACATATAACCTACATTTACTCATGTATGCAGTCTTATCTTGATCTAAACTGTTCGCTATACATGTACATACATCAATAGCTATTCCTTAATTGAACAAAAAAATGGGTGAACTATTTCCCTTTGTCACATCGCTTTCAAAAGTCGTATGCTGCTGATGTGTCCAAATTGTGTTTGCAAGTGTGAAAGGACACATAATATGATAACTTTCGTAAGAAATTAGTTCACAGTCGGTCTGTGACCAGTTAACCAGTTGTCGCAAATCTGTATTGCCCGTTTGACATCTCCAGATGTATCTGTTTAAACCTTTCCCTCATATAGACGCTTTCTGAAGCCTCTGCAGCAGGCGGCCTTTTGAAAACATAGTGACCAAAAGAGAAATTGCTCAAAACGATGCCACAATGGTTTCCACTTTTAGTCATAGGTTATCCATTCAATTATTGAGATTTTCTATTTTTTGACAAAATATGTTCAAAGTCGTCTGCTGCAGAATTGTCGTATGAGGGAAAGGGTTAATGATATGTTCAAATTATCACTGTGTTGAAAATATCAGAGAACAGTATGTTAATTGTAGGAATTAGGAAACCTGAGAGACTTAGAGAGCAAGGAGTTCGATCCCCAGTCGGATAAAACCAAATACGGCTTTAGTGGTGGTTTCTTCCATGGTGCTTAATATATATCTAAAAGTCGTTCACAAAGCAGAAAAGGGTTGTCACAGCAATATCGGACGAAGAACATTTGTCATAATAAGATCATCACCAAGATTAAAGATCTCAAATTACAAGACATCTTACACATTTTTGATAACAGGAAGCTGCTCAAATTCAAAATTACTATAACAAATAGAAATACACACTCACTCACCGATAACCCGGGGTTTAACTATTTAATGATATCTTCTTATGCCGATTCAGGGCCAGTACGTGACGATAACACGCGTCTGCATGTTGTTGGAAAGCGATATTCCCCCTTTATGAATTAACATAGCTGGCCGTCCATTGCACCTCAGTGAATAATCGACAGTTGATTTCCTTGACAATCATCACCGTGTTTTGGTTAATGTTTACGTGGTTAGGTTTGCATCATAAAATGAGCCGTCCAAAGAGAAACCCAACATTATGGCCTCTGCGTGATGTATCGACACAGATCACCCTGATCTCGTGGAACGGCTTATATCATAACCGTAAGGGCCGATCTCAGTCTATTTGGACAGTTAAGAGTCTACTATATAGATTCTCTCCAATATAGTATATGTGACGCCAAATTGGGTATGCTATAACCCATATCCGTCTTTGGCACTCAGGGTTGTGTGGTTAGCATTACGACTGACATATACTTACCCAGGGCACGCGGTGATATAAGTGAAAGAAAAATTGAAAGCAGCCTAACAAACCATACAAACAAATAAAGAAAAACTCAATGTCTCAAGATCAGACTCTTTGCGTTTTAAACAGAAGTCATTCATGCCCAAATCGGCCATGACATGTTATGTCCTTTACCTGTTGTATTTTCTATCACATTCTTTTAAAGAGTATATGCGTGTTTTAATCTTTATCTAAATAGTGAACATACAACAGTCTTAAGTTATGGGATTCCTTTAACTTGAGTCCAGCATTATATATACAGATTAACTGGTATTTAGAGAATGCCTAATATCACAGGGAAATGTTGACGCGCAATTATAAATACGTCGCGTTTAGTTTAAATAAGACTTGTTACAAACTCGTTGCATTCCCGTGTTGTTATCTCGTTAACCCTTTCCCGCATTCTGACGCCTGTCACACCTCTGCATCTGTCGACTTTTTAACACATAGTGACAAAAAGAGAAATTATTTTATTGTTCTGACTCATGACATAATTTCTTTTTACCAGGCAACTCGAACCAGTCATATTTAGTGTGTAGATCTATAGATCGCCCGAAGAATATGAGTCTGTACAATATTAGTACTCATGAGTGTAAAAATGGCAAACTCCGGCAAAGGACCACAACTGCACCACCACGAACGACCACAACTGCACAACCAAGAGCGATCACAACTGCACCACCATCAACGACCACAACTGCACCACCACGAATGACCACAACTGCACCACCACGAACGACCACAACTGCACCTCCAAGAACGACCACCCCATCTCCTTACAATGCTGTGAGCGAGCAAACCTACGTTCAGCCACGGTTCGAAATTTCGACGAAAAGATGTCAGAACTACGAAGACGTTGTTGAATGCACGGGTCAGAAGCTGTGCAAGGGCTTCAAGTGTTGCGGGACAAGCAAAACGTACCATCCAGACTTCTCAAGTTGTTGCACGAGAATGGGACTAGCTATTGTGCACAAAAATGCGAGAGAGAAAGATTATGTGTAAGTATGTCTCTCTGTCTGTCTGTCTGTCTGTCTGTCTGTCTGTCTGTCTGTCTGTCTATTTGTTGGTTCAGTACGTTTAAGAGACAACGCAATGTCCAAATGCAGACAAAGGAGTCGCACCATAGCAATTTCTACAAATCAATTGGTTTGCTCACTATTTGATCTCGAGTGCCAATAAGGAAAATGGTTGTTACACTTTTAAAAGTACTTTGTATTACCCGAACTAGTATCAATGCGGTTCAAGTGTCCAATCGCAAACTTTAGTAACTGAGCCTTCCCGAAAGAAAAGCAACATTGTGGACACTGAGTAAAGTGTCGACCCGGATCAGCCTAAGCATGCGGCGCAGGCTCAACCGGATAGACACTTTTCGCCTCCGGTGGATTTTCTGTGTCAGGAATAATTACACTATACCTCTATCCCCCTGAGACGGAGTGTGTCGGCCCGGATCAGTCTGCGCGGACTGATCTGGATCGATACAATACGCAGATGCCATTATGTTGGTTTTCTCGCGGGACTGATCAACTGTAGTTCCTAATGGACACAGGGTTATCAATGATAAGGTCAGGTCAGGTCAGGTCACGCGAAATCAAGCCATCCGTGGGCATATGCCATCAGGTCAGGTCAGGCGAAAACAAGCCTTCCGTGGGCATCTGCCATCAGTTAAGATACCCGCAGTCTCATCGTTTAACTCTTTCAGCGCCGAACTGTTTAAAGTAGACTCTTCCATGTTCAAGATCGGGCGACTTTATTGTTCATGTTATTAGAGTTTTTGGATTATTTTAGTAATTAATAGGCAAACAATGCTGATTTCAGGTGAGACAGCTCGTTAGGAACTGGCTCATCTGAATCTGTATTGTTTGCATAAACCTAAATATTGCCATTGGCGCTGAAAGAGTACAGGCCCTTAAAACCAAACCACATTTAGAAAAGTTAACGACAAAATATTTGACCCTAAACCATACATTAACAAAACCTGCACATGACGATTTTTAAACATATCGACAGAAATATTTAAAACGTTTTATTCGAACGTTTACGACCAGTACACATTTAGATCAGACTGTGTATATGCATAGTCAAACCAGGATCTTAGCTGTTCAACATGTTCTGACGCACACACATAGTCCTATCCGTTAAGTAACAGTGCATGTAGTTTGTTGCCATATTCTATTCCTTTCTGTTTTTAGTTGCTGTCCCAATCTGAACATTTACAAAAGAGGGAGCCAAACATGCCTTGTTGCAGCGAATAACGATCCACTGTGGAAACCAAAGCAATACAAAGCATGGAGAAATTCAAACATGTGCTACAAGTACAGTAAGGATACCTTTATATCAGCAATGGCTAATAAAACAATAGTTTCATCTAAATATCTAAATGTTTATTTAATCTTTCATATCTCTCGCTATTTTTTGTATTAACAACATTTAGAAAGGTCCAATTCTCGATAGCCATGTTAAACCCCTTCCACGCACAACCTACGATTGGATTATCGTACGATATTAGCGGAGCTATGACAACAATGCCTAACTTAGGTTTGCGATCTCTAACCGTGGTGGCTTTGAAAGTTACCATAGTAGTTCACGTGTAGGACTGTAGTGTGAAAATAGGTCAGGGCCGTACACGTTTCACGAGACCATAGTATAAACTCCCTACGATTGTCGAAAGCTAAATACAATTGTCGTACAGTTACCACGCGAGTGCTACACGAATATCGTAAGATCTATGACAGGTCTACGAATGTTGTAAAATACAAGTGTATATAAAAGAGGTCCCGACAGCAGCTGTTTGCCAGTTCTCTGTCGTGAGATATAATTGAGCCGTTTCACGAGGAAACCAACATAGACGTAATGTATCGACTCGGATAAGCATAAGCTGGCTGCACAGACAGACACTGTTCGACTCCTGTGGATTTTTTGTTTCATGAATCATTACTCTATACCTCTATCCCCCTGAGACGGAATTTGTCGGCCCGAATTAGCTTACGCGGACTGCGCAGGCTAATCTGGGTCGATACATTTCGCAGTGTCCATAATGTTGGTTTTCTCGTGGAACGGCTCAATTGAAGTCGTAAGTTTACCGACCGACTGTCGCAGAAAGGGCGTTCGATGGTGGAACAGCCGTAGGAATGTCGTTGGTTTCAGATGACCAACTTCGTAGGTTCATGGTAACATAGTCGTAAGGCATCACACATCAGACCCATGCAAAAAGCATGTTGACGAAAATTACTTACGCCGTTTTACGAAAACTGTTTTTTGTAGAAATTTAAACATAATTAACAATAAAAGCACAACGGTATCATAGGTGTACGAATCACCTATGACTATCCTATGAATATGCATATATTTGCGCAGGAAGAATAACTTTGATATTCGATTATTTTGTTTCGCTATCGTTGGCTCACGTAAAATATGATAATCGATTATTTTGTTTTTGCTATCGTTAGATACGGTATTCTGTTATTTTGTTTTTGCTATTCTTAGTTCTAGTCAAATATCGTATTCTGTTATTTTGTATTCGCTATTCTTAGTTCTAGTCAAATACGGTATTCTGTTATTTTGTTTTTGCTATTCTTAGTTCTAGTCAAATATCGTATTCTGTTATTTTGTATTTGCTATTCTTAGTTCTAGTCAAATACGGTATTCTGTTATTTTGTTTTTGCTATTCTTAGTTCTAGTCAAATACGGTATTCTGTTATTTTGTTTTCGCTATTCTTAGTTCTAGTCAAATACGATATTCTGTTATTTTGTTTTCGCTATTCTTAGTTCTAGACAAATATATGTATTCTGTTATTTGTTTTCGATACCATTAGTAAAGGTAGAATATGATACATTTTACTCTTTAGTATTTGCTATCCGTAAATCTAGTCAAATGGTCTATTTTTTTGTTTTCGTTCTTGTAAGTTAACGTACAATTTGGTATTCGATTATTTTATGTTTTAGTATTGCAAGCTGAAGTAAGATACGATATTCAATTATTTTGTTTCTCGACATCGTTAGCTGAATTAAAATATAAAATTCGATTATTTTATTTTCGCAATCGTTAGCATAAAAAATCCAAAATACACTTATTTATCTTAAATAATGTCGTTTAAACCAATTTAAAAAAGTATACAAACTATAAATCGTCCTTTTCAGCATACCTCGTCCGCAGTTTTATAAGAAACACAGCGCTGCAATCAGAGAGTAAACCAATAGCTACTATTAGAATAGAACAGATAAGGCCAGCACCCTCAAAAGGCAATCGTATCATCGAGAAAACAATTCAACTGGACATCTATAGCCCGAAAAGAAATATCAAGCCAGGACAGTTGATTCTTCAGACCAACTATAATAGAGGCGTTCAGCAGCTGTTCTTCTTTTACTCCAACGACGAACTCTACAAGCTGCCAAGGAAGCTACGAAGCCTCATCCTACGATCGGATTATTTCACCCGGCGTTTGCTACCGGGGATAATTAACCATAAAGAAATGAAGAGGAGTTGTAACTTTAACGCGCTATAACATTTGTATTAATAAAGTTATCGCTTAGATGCAAATGGCTTCACAATATATAATTATCTATCTTTAGCGTGCATATTTTACTTTTCGTGATTTCTTTATTTGGATTGTCTTTCTTTTTTTAGGTTGAATAAACGTTGTCAATTTCATATAACAAAGAACAAAATAAAAGCACCGCTTCACTTATAATCTATGTATATCACATACAAGAGAAAGTTGATGCAGCGCATCAATGTCGCCGGAAATCCATACTGCGGTTATGCATAACACTTACATTATAGTAGTTGAACAAACAGTTATCAACTGAGGGGCATATTGAACATTAGGGGTAGGGTCAAGTCAAAATGTATCATAACTAGCACTTTTATGTCAACGAAGTGAATGTCCTTCATTGAAATATAATTGAAGCATTTCATTGTTTATGACCAATCTCCATTCTAAGGTAGGTTGACCATACACACAGCCAATTCATTATTGATCATAAAGAGTATGGAAATGAGTCATCTTGCCAATCATTAGTATTAGTATGTATACAGTGCTTTCATTAGGGAATAATTATAAGATTTGTGAATTCCACATACACTTTTCAATAAGTTTGTCAGAATATTTGAATTGTATTATTTGTCAATAAAACCACAAAACAGACAATTTAGGATGTGCATGCAATAGCACGTCATTTTATCTTTCCCCTATTAAAGTCAACATTGGACACCTTTGCAGCGATCTACTTTTAAAACAATAAGAAAAGGGTTTAATCGCTGAAGACATGAGTTTTCACTTTTTTCAAAATGATATTAGCTTGACATTCTTATTATATCATACTTTGACAAATGTTAAAATGAAGTCCAATATATTTACAAAGTGACCACCCTCGAAATATAGTATCAGCTAAATAGTTAAATTTCATTGAAATTGATGTATAATTTCAAACTTAATTTCGAACATAAACTGAACAAAATGTTAATTTATTGTAATTTTTTCCTTCCTCTTTTATAATGAAAATAAAAAATTACTCATGTTATACAATCATATTATGATGAGTGCACTTGTGTCAATGATGCATAACAATATCCAGAACGCAAGCAAAATGCCTGCAGGGAATCTAATGACACATTTAAAGTGTCAAAGTGTCAAGAACGAATTAATTTTGTACGAAAGACCTGATTCTTGAACCATTCTTCTTCGCAGAATGGTCCTTCTTTACACTCTTTATATGTAGAGATTGTTCATTCAAAGTCATATTTCTATTAAAACCAGGTTTATCTCTTCATTTGTTGCGAACCAAACATACATCTTAAATCACCTATAATTAACTATTTATAAGTGAATGTAAAGAACGGCTCCCTGCAAAGGAGATTGATCTACGCGGTCAGTATTCGCTAGTCACGTGATCAACAGTTTTAGCTTAGAAACAGTTCATATTTTAGATATACATGGGGTTTTATTATTAAATGAATTATTCACAAATCCAGACCTCTCTTTGAACATGAAATTCAGTGAGTTAAAATTACTGTTGAACTTATCTCGATAATAACACATTACAGTCTGCTGCAAGTCTAAAAAGGACTCGTTTTGCTTCGTATATAAGACAAAAAAAAATCGAGTCAAAATAAAGAAACTGCAAAGACTTAAAACACTGGAATATTTATTTCATTTTAGATGTGTCATAACTTAGTGTTTTTAAACAAACGCAATTGTAATATTTCAAAACATTTAAACTTGTGTTTTTTCTAATAATAACTCGTCCTCCCATGTCATTTCCGAAAAGCTTTTAAAATTATATTTCGCGGGCTCCTGCCCGGCGACTTATTATTATAGATATGTCTTAGGTGCAAATGGTCTCGCATACTACACCTCTTTATCTACAATGTCATTTTTATTTCATTAAAATATATTTTAGATTTAGATTGTCTTTCTAAAGATATATTTGTAACTTCATGGTCTTAAATGTATTCGTGATATTTCGGAAATGCTCCCGATTCGATCCGAAGTTTTATGATCCTCATAAAGTAAATTTGTATCCCCAGGGGTCTTAATCCGAATGATCTTATGTACGTGATTCTGACACGGTAATCTTCAACGTTGAACATATTAGCACTTTGAGTTACATATATTATTGTAAGGTTGTAAATAATTTAATCCGACTCAATTTCATTAAACAATGCTCTAAAGTATACCCTTTCCCTCATATGTATCATTACAATCCTCTGCTAGTTTGTGTCTATTTCATATTTGTAGACTTAAACATATTGATTTTCATTGTATTTTTTAAAATGTGTTGCTTCTTAACCTGTTACTTTTAATCCTGTTTGTTTTTTATCCTACAATCCTTTCCCACATACAACAAATCCGCAGCAGACGACTACCAACGCATCTATGCGAAAATATGAAAAATCTCTATATATGAATTTAAATCATTGAATGAGGTTGAAAACATTGTGGCGAAAGGAGAAATTGCTCATTATGAGAATATTAACCTTTTGCCACAATGTTGTCAAAAACCATCTGCTCCAGATGTGTCAGAAAGCGTATATACGTGGGAAAGGTTACAGATAAACTTCTTGAAATACTTACATCATGCATGAGAATAACTGAGATCTATCTGCCCGACTTTGTTATTTTAACATCAACAGTACTATGAACCTGAAGTGATTTAACAACTATCAGACTTATTAAAGCTAAGAATTAAACAATAGTGTGATTAGCCATTGTTGTATTTATTTCTTTAAATCAGAGTTCATGAGATCGCTTTTTTTTTAATAACAGATATGAATATTAGATCTACTAGTTTATTTGCTGTTTTTCTCTCATGAATATGTATATACTGATAATATAAAATGTATTAGTTCAGCTGAATTTATACGATTCTATACATGATACCTTTTTTCATCTACAAATGTTTGTATGATATATGTGTATGTTTCATATGTGCCAATTAAGTTTATTTGGAGCGTGTGCCACTAAATTACGATCTTCATTATTCTAACCATTTAAAGCTTTAACCTAGTGTACTGACTCGTTGTCCGACACGACTATCCCCTAGGCATTTATTGTGTTACGGTGTGATCAATTATCGGTAAATCACGGAACCTTACGGAGATTAACGAATATATTGCTTCCGAGGGCAGATAGGATTATTTAACTGATGATCGAAATTCTTGGGTATGTATCGCGTCTACGGTCTGACAGCATTTCAAAGTTACGAGTAACAAATGGTGGTACTACTTCTGTTGTCTATCCAACACCGTACTAGACTGTACAAACATGCATGTCTGTCCCTAATCACCAGTCGCTGCTATCATCTTTCTGTACTGTATGTGTGTGTACGGTGTGATACAGTGCATTCAACAATGTTTCATTTGTATCATTTGTATCAAGAAGTACCACCGGTTCATGTATCTGTACAACAGCTAGTCTGCCATAATATTAGGCCCGTGCTTCGAGCGCCACGGAGGGGAAGCAATTACTAAAGTTTAAGTTATGACCTGACCGGGAATAGAACCCGCAACCTCCCACAACCAAGGCGGACGCGTTACCACTACACCACCGAGGCGGACGCGTTACCACTACAACACCGAGGCGGACGCGTTACCACTACATCACCGAGGCGGACGCGTTACCACTACACCACCAAGGCGGACGCGTTACCACTACACCACCGAGGCGGACGCGTTACCACTACACAACCAAGGCGGACGCGTTACCACTACACCACCGAGGCGGACGCGTTACCACTACACAACCAAGGCGGACGCGTTACCACTACACCACCGAGGCGGACGCGTTACCACTACACCACCGAGGCAGACGCGTTACCACTACACAACCAAGGCGGACGCGTTACCACTACACAACCAAGGCGGACGCGTTACCACTACACCACCGAGGCGGACGCGTTACCACTACACAACCAAGGCGGACGCGTTACCACTACACAACCAAGGCGGACGCGTTACCACTACACAACGAAGGCGGACGCGTTACCACTACACCACCGAGGCGGACGCGTTACCACTACACAACCAAGGCGGACGCGTTACCACTACACAACCAAGGCGGACGCGTTACCACTACACAACCAAGGCGGACGCGTTACCACTACACAACGAAGGCGGACGCGTTACCACTACACCACCGAGGCGGACGCGTTACCACTACACCACCGAGGCAGACGCGTTACCACTACACCACCGAGGCGGACGCGTTACCACTACACAACGAAGGCGGACGCGTTACCACTACACCACCGAGGCGGACGCGTTACCACTACACCACCGAGGCGGACGCGTTACCACTACACCACCGAGGCGGACGCGTTACCACTACACCACCGAGGCGGACGCGTTACCACTACACCACCGAGGTGGACGCGTTACCACTACACCACCGAGGCGGACGCGTTACCACTACACCACCGAGGCAGACGCGTTACCACTACACCACCGAGGCAGACGCGTTACCACTACACAACCAAGGCGGACGCGTTACCACTACACAACCAAGGCGGACGCGTTACCACTACACCACCGAGGTGGACGCGTTACCACTACACAACGAAGGCGGACGCGTTACCACTACACCACCGAGGCGGACGCGTTACCACTACACCACCGAGGCAGACGCGTTACCACTACACCACCGAGGCAGACGCGTTACCACTACACCACCGAGGCGGACGCGTTACCACTACACCACCGAGGTGGACGCGTTACCACTACACCACCGAGGCAGACGCGTTACCACTACACCACCGAGGTGGACGCGTTACCACTACACCACCGAGGCGGACGCGTTACCACTACACCACCGAGGTGGACGCGTTACCACTACACCACCGAGGCAGACGCGTTACCACTACACCACCGAGGTGGACGCGTTACCACTACACCACCGAGGTGGACGCGTTACCACTACACCACCGAGGCAGACGCGTTACCACTACACCACCGAGGCAGACGCGTTACCACTACACCACCGAGGCGGACGCGTTACCACTACACAACGAAGGCGGACGCGTTACCACTACACCACCAAGGCGGACGCGTTACCACTACACAACCAAGGCGGACGCGTTACCACTACACCACCGAGGCAGACGCGTTACCACTACACAACCAAGGCGGACGCGTTACCACTACACCACCGAGGCGGACGCGTTACCACTACACAACCAAGGCGGACGCGTTACCACTACACCACCGAGGCGGACGCGTTACCACTACACCACCGAGGCAGACGCGTTACCACTACACCACCGAGGCAGACGCGTTACCACTACACCACCGAGGCGGACGCGTTACCACTACACCACCGAGGTGGACGCGTTACCACTACATCACCGAGGCGGACGCGTTACCACTACACCACCGAGGCAGACGCGTTACCACTACACCACCGAGGCAGACGCGTTACCACTACACCACCGAGGCGGACGCGTTACCACTACACAACCAAGGCGGACGCGTTACCACTACACCACCGAGGCAGACGCGTTACCACTACACAACCAAGGCGGACGCGTTACCACTACACCACCGAGGCGGACGCGTTACCACTACACAACCAAGGCGGACGCGTTACCACTACACCACCGAGGCGGACGCGTTACCACTACACCACCGAGGCAGACGCGTTACCACTACACAACGAAGGCGGACGCGTTACCACTACACCACCGAGGCGGACGCGTTACCACTACACCACCGAGGCAGACGCGTTACCACTACACCACCGAGGCAGACGCGTTACCACTACACAACCAAGGCGGACGCGTTACCACTACACCACCGAGGCGGACGCGTTACCACTACACAACCAAGGCGGACGCGTTACCACTACACCACCGAGGCGGACGCGTTACCACTACACCACCGAGGCAGACGCGTTACCACTACACCACCGAGGCAGACGCGTTACCACTACACCACCGAGGCGGACGCGTTACCACTACACCACCGAGGTGGACGCGTTACCACTACACAACCAAGGCGGACGCGTTACCACTACACCACCGAGGTGGACGCGTTACCACTACACCACCGAGGCGGACGCGTTACCACTACACCACCGAGGCAGACGCGTTACCACTACACCACCGAGGCGGACGCGTTACCACTACACCACCGAGGTGGACGCGTTACCACTACACAACCAAGGCGGACGCGTTACCACTACACCACCGAGGTGGACGCGTTACCACTACACCACCGAGGCGGACGCGTTACCACTACACCACCGAGGCAGACGCGTTACCACTACACCACCGAGGCAGACGCGTTACCACTACACCACCGAGGCAGACGCGTTACCACTACACCACCGAGGCAGACGCGTTACCACTACACAACCAAGGCGGACGCGTTACCACTACACCACCGAGGCAGACGCGTTACCACTACACCACCGAGGCGGACGCGTTACCACTACACCACCGAGGCAGACGCGTTACCACTACACCACCGAGGCGGACGCGTTACCACTACACAACGAAGGCGGACGCGTTACCACTACACCACCGAGGCGGACGCGTTACCACTACACCACCGAGGCAGACGCGTTACCACTACACCACCGAGGCAGACGCGTTACCACTACACCACCGAGGCAGACGCGTTACCACTACACCACCGAGGCGGACGCGTTACCACTACACCACCGAGGCAGACGCGTTACCACTACACAACGAAGGCAGACGCGTTACCACTAAAACACCGAGGCGGACGCGTTACCACTACACCACCGAGGCAGACGCGTTACCACTACACCACCGAGGCAGACGCGTTACCACTACACCACCGAGGCAGACGCGTTACCACTACACCACCGAGGCGGACGCGTTACCACTACACAACCAAGGCGGACGCGTTACCACTACACCACCGAGGCAGACGCGTTACCACTACACAACCAAGGCGGACGCGTTACCACTACACCACCGAGGCGGACGCGTTACCACTACACAACCAAGGCGGACGCGTTACCACTACACCACCGAGGCGGACGCGTTACCACTACACCACCGAGGCAGACGCGTTACCACTACACAACGAAGGCGGACGCGTTACCACTACACCACCGAGGCGGACGCGTTACCACTACACCACCGAGGCAGACGCGTTACCACTACACCACCGAGGCAGACGCGTTACCACTACACAACCAAGGCGGACGCGTTACCACTACACCACCGAGGCGGACGCGTTACCACTACACAACCAAGGCGGACGCGTTACCACTACACCACCGAGGCGGACGCGTTACCACTACACCACCGAGGCAGACGCGTTACCACTACACCACCGAGGCAGACGCGTTACCACTACACCACCGAGGCGGACGCGTTACCACTACACCACCGAGGTGGACGCGTTACCACTACACAACCAAGGCGGACGCGTTACCACTACACCACCGAGGTGGACGCGTTACCACTACACCACCGAGGCGGACGCGTTACCACTACACCACCGAGGCAGACGCGTTACCACTACACCACCGAGGCGGACGCGTTACCACTACACCACCGAGGTGGACGCGTTACCACTACACAACCAAGGCGGACGCGTTACCACTACACCACCGAGGTGGACGCGTTACCACTACACCACCAAGGCGGACGCGTTACCACTACACCACCGAGGCGGACGCGTTACCACTACACCACCGAGGCAGACGCGTTACCACTACACCACCGAGGCAGACGCGTTACCACTACACCACCGAGGCGGACGCGTTACCACTACACCACCGAGGTGGACGCGTTACCACTACACAACCAAGGCGGACGCGTTACCACTACACCACCGAGGTGGACGCGTTACCACTACACCACCGAGGCGGACGCGTTACCACTACACCACCGAGGCAGACGCGTTACCACTACACCACCGAGGCGGACGCGTTACCACTACACCACCGAGGTGGACGCGTTACCACTACACAACCAAGGCGGACGCGTTACCACTACACCACCGAGGTGGACGCGTTACCACTACACCACCGAGGCGGACGCGTTACCACTACACCACCGAGGCAGACGCGTTACCACTACACCACCGAGGCAGACGCGTTACCACTACACCACCGAGGCAGACGCGTTACCACTACACCACCGAGGCAGACGCGTTACCACTACACAACCAAGGCGGACGCGTTACCACTACACCACCGAGGCAGACGCGTTACCACTACACCACCGAGGCGGACGCGTTACCACTACACCACCGAGGCAGACGCGTTACCACTACACCACCGAGGCGGACGCGTTACCACTACACAACGAAGGCGGACGCGTTACCACTACACCACCGAGGCGGACGCGTTACCACTACACCACCGAGGCAGACGCGTTACCACTACACCACCGAGGCAGACGCGTTACCACTACACCACCGAGGCAGACGCGTTACCACTACACCACCGAGGCGGACGCGTTACCACTACACCACCGAGGCAGACGCGTTACCACTACACAACGAAGGCAGACGCGTTACCACTAAAACACCGAGGCGGACGCGTTACCACTACACCACCGAGGCAGACGCGTTACCACTACACCACCGAGGCGGACGCGTTACCACTACACCACCGAGGCAGACGCGTTACCACTAAAACACCGAGGCGGACGCGTTACCACTACACAACGAAGGCGGACGCGTTACCACTACACCACCGAGGCAGACGCGTTACCACTACACCACCGAGGCAGACGCGTTACCACTACACCACCGAGGCGGACGCGTTACCACTACACCACCGATGCCATATATAGTTTTAAAAGTACAGGCACTATGATATATGTACTTATATAACTGTACGCATGGTTATATAAATATATACGGATAAAACATCTTTTGTTATTCAATGAAGTGTTGTGTAGGAAGCATCCATGACTATCGAAGATGTATTAAAGACTACATCCTTGATTTAAAGTAAAGCATTATGTGTTTTGGCAGTTTTAACCCTTTCCCACAAACAACACATTTGCAGCAGACGACTTTTAAAACATACTAGGAAAATACGAAAAGTGTCTAACAAGGAAAGTATACTAATTGAATAGAATTGGTAAATGAAAAAAGAAATGTTTATTTTGACCAATTGCTGCATTTGCTAAAATGATTTCAAAAGTCGTCTGTTGCAGCAGAGGCGTCAGACAGTGTTTATATGTGGGAAAGAGATTGTATTTCTATTATTTCACAAAAAGGCAACATTTTTTTGTAAATGAAGGCTTTTGTCGTCTCGCAGATTTCAAGTCATTTTATTGAATTGAAATATGCAACATGTATTTTGCGTCGCCCTCTTGTAAGACACAGTGACACTAAGGGTGACACCTGTTCGTCGTCTGTCCGTCACGCAATGCTTTAGGCTAGAGGTTTGCGTTATTGGCAGTCGACACATATGAGCCGTTCCACGAGAAAACCAACATTATGGACTCTGCGTAATGTATAGAGACAGATCAGCATGCGCCTTCCAGGCTAATCCGGGCCGACACATTCCATCTTAGGGGTATAAAGGTATAGAGTAATGATTCCTGAAACAGAAAATTCACAGGAGGCGAAAAGTGTCTGTCCGGGTTAGCCTGCGCGGCATGCTTAGACTGATTCGGGTCGATACGTAGAGTCCATTACGTTGATTATCTCGTGGAACGGCTCATATGTTTTCCTTCTAAAACTCATGTGTGTTGTTTCCTAAGCCTTAGCTGAAGTAGATTGCGGCTCAACCCGGATTTATTTTCCAATGTGTAGGTGAGCCAAAACTCGACATTGTTATACCTGTAAGAGTAGTTGCGATGAGCCTAAATGATGGTTTAATTACATGATGTCGCATCTTCACACATGACAGATGCAGTACAAGGGAATTGTAAATTTAATTATCGGTATTTCTCTGTTCGTATAAAACATTGTGTAAATTACATTAATAGATAATAGATATATCTATATACAGGAAAAATACGTGTACATATTTGTTAGCATTATTCATTATCTGCTCTTTGTAATTCAGAATTGCCTTTAAAGGTATGCCACAGACGGCTAGTGAAACATTTTGAGAATACTAAATGTTTCGATTAACTTGTTTAGTTTTGTGTAAACATTAATTTGCACCGCCTCGGTAGAGGTCGCGGGTTCGATCCCCGGCCGGGTCATAACAAAAACTTTAAAAGTGGTAGGCTGCAATTCTTGGCGCTCAGGGTTGAGTGATTACATCTAATTTTCTGGTGGCAGGATACATGGACCAGTAGTTCTGGTAAATAACCTAGGAAACGTCGAGATATAATTGAACAATGGTTAAAAGCTGCGTAAAACACCAAACAATAAACCATATCCATTTATTTGATTAGCTAATAACGTTTTTCCACAATCTTTTCAGCTCTATATCAAAAATCTGGAGTTTACATTTGTCCCCATTTAATTATTTCAGAACATACGACTCTAAAGTTATGTTTGCAGGTAAACGGGAGAATCTATTCCGACAAACAAAACAAATATTATAAATGTACTTGTTCAAAGGGAGAAGATATGTAGACGCACTGACTGACAAAACGAGCAATTTCTTCTTTTGCCACAATGTTTACAGAAATGATGTCAAGGAAAGTGGTCAATGCTTATTCGGAGCAGGAACTTATTTTCTCATATAATGATGTATTTAAATTGACGTCTATATCTATATAGTGGCACATGGTTCATACTGGACGCATTTAAGCATTCGTAAAGTTTACTGAGTACAAGAATGGAAGAAAGAAAAAAGTAAAAAAAAGTAGGTAGCTATTGACGCTAAGGAATTAACATTGTTTTTTAGTATTTTGTGTTATGGTTGATGGAATAGATAATTCATTAAATATGACTTAGTAGTTAAAACTGATGAATATTTAATGTAGTCAACACCAGAAACAAATTGTAAACACTAGTCGCTAGGGTTATCGGAATATAGGTCCAGTTTACCTATACATGTATAACGGATTTAACGCAGCTATCAATTCTTGTCTACTTTTACAATTCAATTCAATATTCAATTCAATGCTTTAATTAAGTACTTCGGCTCGCGGCCCATATACAAGCAGTGTATACACAAATAATCACACATTGATAATTATTCATGAAATAAAATGAACATTGAATATTAGTTCACCCCATAGTCATATAATCTCTCCTTGTTCTTATGTGTATCTAAATAAATAACTATCATTAGGAGTGTCCACCTTTTCAACCATATTTCATCTATTAACTTTTTCAGCGCCGAATTGTTTAAATTAGACTATTCCATGTTCAAAATCGGGTGTGTCCATTTCTCAATTTATGAAAGTTTTGGAACTTTTTTGTAACTAAAAGGCAAACAATGCTGATTTCAGGTGAGACAGCTCGTTACGAGCTGACTCACCTGAATCTGCATCGTTTGCAAACACCTCAATATTGCCTGTGGCACTGAAAGAGTTAACACGTAGTTGGTATCCCTGGGTGACTAGCTAGTACAAACGTAGGAGATGTGTCTTAGCTAAGGACACATCAACAAGACCGCCCGATTAACATAAGCTACGGCTGAGCTTGACTCGACAGTAACAAGAGCACTGTAATCATTATTTGGTCAGCTATGGTAATACTTAGCGCCAAGTATGGTTGGTGGAATTAAACTTGTTGTAAGTTGTTAGGCATTGTTTGACTTTCGATTGAAAATTTCCAGGTATAGACATACACTATCATAAGTAGGTAGACAAACTCCATGCTCCAAATTGCAAAACAGTGATGGACGGTTGAGAGTGTATCGTCAACATGGGGACCGTTTTCTTGACAGATTTGTGGAGAAATATAACCGTGGTGGTGGCGGGAGTGTCCATGTGTGGGCAGGGATTTCACAGTTCCATAAAACAGATCTGGTTATCTTAAACGGAAATGTAAATACGAGAGCTTACATTGATAACGTTTTGCGCCCAGTAGCGTTGCCGTTTCTTAGACGGCATTTCGGTGTTGGGAGATTTTTATTTCAACAAGACAATGCGCCTGCACACATAGCGCGACTTACCACGCAATTCTTAGCTGCCAACAATATCCAAACTCTGGATTGGCCGTCCTTGTCCCCAGACATGTCACCGATTGAACATGCCTGGGATATACTTGGAAGGCGTGTTAAGGCCCGAGTCCCTCAGCCAAATAACGTACATGAGCTCACCCGAGCCTTAGTACAAAAGTGGGGTCAGATTCCACAACAGCAAATATCAAATTTGGTCTTGTCAATGAGGCGTAGGTGTATGGCTTGCACTGCCGCTAATGGTAGCTACACTCGTTATTGATCTGTGAGTTTTCATAACCGCGGTATCACAATTTCAGATGTGATATGTCTGCAAGATTTTGAAATTTCCAAATGAAATTTACTGTTATTATTAACAATATATGAACGTTTGTTGTTGTCAAATATCATTAAAATTGAGTCACGTAAAATGCTATTTTACTTATACCAGTGGTGCGTTTTTAAAGTAGTTGAGTGTACTTCCAATTGGACAATTTCGAGAAAGAATTGTCCTTCATACCAGTCTCTTACTTGAGCACACACTCTCAAGTACAAAGAAAACATTCATTTGTTGGTGTACAGTGTGTTCTAAATTATCACATTCAAATACAATGCTATGGTTAACATGAAGCACACTTGGACCAATTTCTAAGCATTCACTGTTATCACAGGGTGCACAGACTGGTCTTGATCTATACTGGTTGGCAGCTTTACTGTTATACGGTTATATAGCGTAGAGCAGAACTCTTTGCGACCATATCAAAATTAATCCAACAGTCATCCTGCTTAACTCTTTCAGAGCCACAGGCAATATTGAGGTTTTTGCAAACAATGCAGATTCAGGTGATTCAGCTCGTAACGAGCTGTCTCACCTGAAATCAGCATTGTTTGCCTTTTAGTTACCAAAATGTTCCAAAACTTTCATAAATTGAGAAATGGACACACCCGATTTTGAACATGGAAGAGTCTACTTTAAACAATTCGGCGCTGAAAGAGTTAACGCTAATAAGTAGTTCATTTACCAACGATGTACATGCCTAAGACAAATCTACGCTGGAGGTTTTGAAACAAACGTTGTCACAAAGTACAGTGACCATAATTGTTCTGAACTTCAGACATTTTTCGTGACACGGTTCAAATGGGCCAGGTTATATAAGATCCGATAGTTGGGGTTTATACATCAGCGAAGATCAAGATCCGTCTGCATCCCTCTACTGTCTGCATAAGATATGTTGGCAGTACGGTTCTACAATCATACCGGCAAGCTCTGGAGATCGGTTTTAACCCAAACCGGCTATACAAGTATGTTATTCGACAGGGATTGACAGTTTTCGCGAAACCTACGAAGGTCGGTTTACGAATGGCGTGGGTCATCTTATATCTTTTTCCGATCGAAGACGACATTTCTTCATTCATTCAACAGGTTAATATTTAGGTATACATCGTAAATCTATCATACAAACTAAGCAAATTGTCATACAACACGGATGCACCCACCCGATTTCACCATCGGTGATGGCAGTTTGTCAAGGACCAACCATGGATACACAACAGAAATTTAGTCGATCGGACGGACAGATTATATCTAAGTACAGCGTTATAAAGTTTAAAGTTGTGAAGCAAAGGAACTGATACGTTATTTTTTTTTAATCGACAAAGGAAAGCAAGCATACCTTTCGCTTACATTATAAGTAACAACATACATTCGTATTTTTCAAAGTTCTAGATCTATATGTTATACGTGTATCTAACAGGTTAAAGTATCATAAATAACACATATTTCTTTATTTCACCCTGTCTGCGCCTCTCACACTCTTGAACATTTTCGAAATTCAATCAAGTATTACCTATACCAGTGATTATAATCTGCGTGAGACAAAAGCTGCGAACAGGGCTTGTCAATCGATTTTCTTTATAATTAATTGATACAGTCAGGGTCGTTCAATATGTACCTAGCCTTAAGGGTTACCGTTCAATAAAGCTTAGGTCAAAATATGTATCGGTTTAATTCCATGTAAAACAGAGGTTATACGGGGGGGGAACACCAGCGCGTTCCATAAAAAGCGTACGAAAGCGAATGAACAAATTTATGTTCAGCTAACACTTAAGTGCGAATTTCTTCGACTTTCCTTGGTCATGTAGATGTGAAATAATTATGTAGTAAATATTGGAAATGAAGCCCTCAAAGTGTAAGCCAATTTGGTTACGATTAAATCAGATCCAAATTTCTGTTAAATGTCGTAAAACGAAATAATGTTACCATAATTAAACCAAGGTAAAATATAAAGCAAATTTTCATTTTATAATTTGTAATCCCTTCCTGAAGAAAAAGTATATGTAGGTGTTATATCTTTATATGTGTATCCTTAATGGACAGATGCGAATTATATTGGTTAAATATTATATGACCGGATATTAATGAGATCATCATGTTCGATAGCAAGTATAGATTTTTGTCCTGTCATTTTGTAACAAACTGGATCACGGAGATCTTTATTGGTCGACCCTCGTTCACATCTATCGGGTATAGCATCACTATTTATCGGAACTGAGAGACTGCGGGCCTTTCAGAAGACTATTAGATATTCAACACCGAGTACCCGGGATCGTTTTACATGAATGAAGAACACACTAACGTGAGAATTACAGCAAAAGGGAACATGGTTAAAAGATATCAAAATGTAAGACATATCGAGTTTGTCTGTCTGTATGTCTGTCTCTGTATGTCTGACTGTCTGTCTGTCTATCTGTCTGTCTGTCTGTCTGTCTGTCTTTGTCGCTCTCTCTCTCTCTCTCTCTCTCTCTCTCTCTCTCTCTCTCTCTCTCTCTCTCTCTCTCTCTCTCTCTCTCTCTCTCTCTTTCTCTCTCTCTCTCTCTCTCTCTCTCTTTCTCTCTCTCTTTCTCTCTCTCTCTCTATTTTTCTCCCTCTCTTTCCCACCAGTTTGTTTGAACGCGTGTTAGTGAGGACTTAAGTTATAACTAGTGCGATAACTGCTACAGTAAATATAACACATGATTTAGTTTCAACGTCCACAAGAACTTGTCGCTTGGAAATGGTAGCAGATTTGTTGTATGTGGGAAAGGTTTAAATTTCAGATGTGTTTTCATATTTTGTACGCACATCGAGAATTTGAACGTGTGCTAGTTAACAGTTGTAATATGCCTGGGGTATACGGCTTGGTCGGTGTGTGTTACGACCGCCTGAATAGATTCCGGGAAGTTACACCAACTATGTTACTCTAGTCTGTTCAATAATATCAGTTTAAAATATGTCTCAGTATTTTCTGTCTGACTCAGAAAATGTGGGGGGTTTTCTTCTGGATGTGATTATTATCTTATTATTTTTAAAAACAGTTTTGTCAACTTATTTCTTACCATTACACAAGTATGATTTTGTTCTACAATTGTTAACATCCAAAATATTTTGAAATGTAAGCATTGTTAGTTTTCCCGTTATATTTGTCAACATTGTCCGGTGTAGAGGGCTTCTATAATAGATGAATTGTTTGTCATGCGAACTTATTTACCGTATACAATGATATATATTATAAATATAGAAATACATGAACATGTATTAGAAAGTTAATTAAGAACAAAGGTTAATGTGATTTATAGATGTTCATGTGATACCCTTCTGTTTGTGTTTTATCATTTAGTATGCATCACGCTTCTATAGCTGTTATTGATTGACATCAAATATTAACTAGAAGTTCGAGGGTCGAACTAAAAGAATGAAATCTTTCCCTATATGTGTGTATTTTGTTGACATCTATGGCCATGGTTCACGATAAGCAGCCTTATAATAATTATCATGACTCAAAAATGGTCAACAACAATGCTAGCTTTTCATTGCTTAATTGTTTCATCCTTTCGTCTGATACAGACAGTATTAAGTATCACTGCTTCAGACGGTTTTCGTAAACAATGTGATAAAAGAAGAAATTGCATCGAAACGAGTAATTTGTAGTTTCTTACAACGTTTTCAACTCTGTGTCTAAGTTATATGTACAATTTTTTTGTGGTTACATTTTTTCTCAGACATTTTCCGTGCAGATGACTATTTATTAACAATTTAAAACTTCTATTTTCGAACGAAGTAACCTTTAATGAGCTAAAGTTGAGCTAGTTTGCGACAAAGGACGCCTTGGTGTATTGCTTACTTCATTGAGTTACACTAGATAGTGTTTCAAACACAGGGTCTAGGGGGTCCATATTATGAGGGGTATTCAGCTCTTTCCCCACAATTTCTCTCTTATCATTAAAGCAAACTCTATGTTGTGGGTACTCAAAAGAATCGTCTCACTGATACGATTCTTTTGAGTAATCACAACATATGGTCAGAGGGCCAAATAAGGAATTTAGAAAATACAAGACGCTCCTTATCTAGAGCTCATTATGTTTAATCGTTTGAATCGGCAAAGCGAACGTCCTGTTCGATACACTGGGGTTGTGTTGTTCTAGTTTGTATCTATTGTGAAAAGATATACAACGGCAACCACATTTATTTAATGAATTTAACTTTGGTTTCAAACTTAACTAAGCTATGAAACGGTCTGTGAACTATTGGTATACATTTAGTAACTGATACGTTGCGAGTAAACATTGTTAATGTTTATAAATTCTCTCCTTGTGCTTTTATTTCACGCTTATTTCACAGCAACAACATTTTCTTTATCATAGAGTTTAAATTGCTTGCATGTTTTTCCATTCATTAGATTGAAATATTCTTATTGTAATATGATAACAAATTCTTTATTGAAGTGTAACTCATTTAACCCTTTCAGCGCCGAATTGTTTAAAGTAGACTCTTCCATGTTCAAACATGGACGACTCTATTTTCATGTTTTTAGGATTTTTGGAATATTTTTATATCTCGCAGCCAAACAATGCAGATTTCAGGTGAGACAGCTCGTTACGAGCTGACTCACCTGAATCTGTATTGTTTGCAAAAAGCTCAATATTGCCTTTGGCGCTGAAAGAGTTAAAGAAAATGTTGTGTATAGTAACCATTGTGTAATGCTAAGGAAAATGAGAAGAAGAGCACGGACAGCTCTATCCGATAATGATACTGTACTACAGATTCCATAGCTCTGCCTAGACGTTTTCTGTAGTCTGCTGAAACTTTCAAATAAGTTAAATTGGAATCCCTGTATCTACCTTTGTCTTCTTTCTTGGCTGAATATGCCATCGACGGATGTTGGGACAATTTAGTTTTTTAGTATTCTTCTTTGCGGAAAGGAATGTGCTAGCAGATTTGATGAAGCAAACTATTATCGCAATATTATTATGGCTAAAAATGACCGTTTCCCCTAACCATTCATTTTTTCCGAATGACAATACACATAGTGAGTAGCGTGACTCGTTTTCTTCCAATGGGCTTAACGTCTCTGTGTGACAGAACAAGTTGGCCGGGAACATGTTGTGTGGAATACTAGTGTGAAATAGTCCGGAAAAACACAATATGCAGCAGACGACTTTAAACACATCTCGGTTAAAATGTGCAATATCTCTATAAACGAAATTATTATAATTGAAACAAAGAGGTGATAACATTGTTGCAAAAGGAGAAATTGCTCGTTTTAAAAAGTCGTCTGCTGCAGAGGCGTCAGAAATTGTATGCCTGTTTGGGATAGGTATAACTTCAATTAATCGAAAACATTTACTTAACTAAACATCATGTTATTTCTCTTACATTATACTTTGTGAGAGAGTGCTCCATACTGATCAAAAACTCTTTTTATTGCATCCGTAGGCTTTATTTAAGCTACAGTTTTCTGCATGACTCTTAACTCATAATTGTGTCTCTAAATATACTTCAATCTTGATGGATTGATTGATTGATTGGTGTTTTACGACACTTTCAACAAAGTTTCAGTTATATCAAGGCGTTTCCTGGGTAAGTTACCAGTACTACTGGTCCACTTATTCTGACACCAGCCAGTCAGTCGTAATGCTAACTCCGCGACCTGAGCGCCTAGGAGGGCAGCCACTTCTACTGTTTTAAAAGTCTTTGGTATGAACCGGCCGGGTATCGAACCCGCGACCTCCCGCTTGTTCTACTACACCACTGAGGCGGTATTGATATGATGGAAATAATGTGACAAAAAGCATTCACGTATATCCAATCAATCAGTCGTTGTGCGTGCTAACAATTCAGAAGTAAAACGAATCACGATTGTGCCGTTAATTTAACATTGAAACATATAGGCTGTTTTGAATCCACACGTCACAACTTCCATCACATCCATATGCCTTTACTTGTAACTCTTTCCCATATACACGTACAACAAATCTGCAGCAGACGACTTTGAAAACCGATCTTCAAAATAGGAAAAATCTTTAGTTATCAGAATTGAATAAATGATACATTTTTAATTAAAGCAAATAATGCATTTTCCAGTGTTTTTAAAAATCATTTGCTGGCAAGTGTCAAAGTAGGTCTGCTTAATTGAAAGGGTTAACTAGAAAAGGTTCATCTATTGAAATATCATTGCAACGAGTTACATTTTCGACGTCCTTTATTAGTCGCCGGGCAGAAGCCCGCGACTTCTATTTTTAATAGCTTTTCGGAAATCACATGGGAGGGCGGCTTATTATTAGAAAGAAACAAATCTAGATGATTTGAACATATTACAATTGTGGTTGTTTACGAACACTAATAAATGACACATCTAAAATGAAATAAATATTCCACTCGCATTTAAGTTTTTTGTCTTATTTACGAAGACAAAAGTGGTCCCTTCAAGACGTGAACCAACACCCCCTAATGCAGACTCTTATGTGTCATCATTGAGGTCAATTTCGGATTCTCCTTTTAATAGCAATTTTAACTTACTAAATGTTGTTTTCATGTTCAAAGAGATGTCTTGATTTGTGTAGAATTCATTTAATAATGTTAATCCATGAATATCTAAGGTAGGAACTGTTTCTAAGCTAAATATAGACCCTATTCTGTTGTGTAGTTTCGTGACCTTTAACATCGATTTTCGCGCATGCGCATTTCGATATGAAAAAGCGAGTGATATTATTTTATTTTAGACAAGTACAAGACGAATGTTTGACGCAAAGCGTCAAAGAGAAGCCGCAATATTTCGTTGTACATGTAGAAATAAGAAAAAAAGAACATTTTTAAATCCACAAACAATAGAACAATTTAAACTGTAGACGGTAATGCTGATATATTTCTCCTTTTGAAGACTTTTGTTTTCTTCAAATTACCTCCCTTTAAAGCAATACCAGGATATTTACCTTGTGATTCGAATAAGATTGACAAACATTGAAATTATATGAATGAATACTATTATTTAAATAAGTAACAACAGCAAAATTAAATTTAAGCCAGATAAATGTGTACACATTTCGTTATTTTTTTATAGATACCCTAATGTATAGGTATGTATATAAAATTTATAATCAAATGTTTTCATTACTGCGTTCCTAATGATTGAATAGACTAAGGAAAGTCAAGAATACATAAATAAATCAATGCAGTCTTTTCCGGCGACACTGATGCCTTGCATCAACTTTCTCTTGTTTATATAGAGAACGAAACGACTAAACGTTGTGTTTCGTTCCATTGTGGTGTTTGCGTGATCTAAAGTATTTAATGTTAGATACCAAGTTCCTGTCAAACCACATTTCCTTCGTTATGTCAGTGTCGACATTAAAACACTGTAAATCAATACAGGTAATTATCCTTCCGAAATCAATAACATTTCACCATCTTTCTCTTGTGTAATCGATAATCAAATCATTTGAGCCGTCCCGCAAGAAAACCAACATTGTGGACTGTGCATAAAGTATCGACCCAGATCAGCCTAAGCATGCCGCGCAGGCTTACCCGGACATACACTTTTCGCCTTCTGTGACTTTTCTGTTTCAGGAATAACTACTCTATACATCTATCCCCCCTAAGACGGAATGTGTCGGCCGGATCAGTCTGCGCGGACAGCGCAGGCTGATCTGGTCGATACATTACGCAGATGTCTATCGCCGCAGCTGCATTGTGGACTGTGCATAAAGTATCGACCCAGATCAGCCTAAGCATACAGCACACTCCAGTATTTATTTTTTTTATATCCACAAACTGAATCATGTTAACGATATATATGTTAACTGAAATTATATGTTGATGGACTAATCGTAATAACTAGATTTCACGTGTATTTCATTGCATATTCGCGTGCAAAACGTAAATAACGTTCGGACATATCGGATTTAATCCAATTCGGACATTATTTCCTATATCAGCAGACGAATTCTGTCTCACACTATCGTAACACAATACAATAGTTTGTTTATTCGTTTAACCCCGGGATAAACATTTCCCTCGTACAGATGCTTTCTGGCGTCTCTGCAGCAGATGACCTTAGAAAACATGGTTGAAAAAAATTGACAAAATGCTCTTAATGGGCAATTTTTCCTTTTGCCACGATGTTTTCAACTCTATTAAATAGTTCTGCATTTATTTATAGAGATTTTCCATATTTTGTCTCGATCTTTCCCATGTCGTCTTCTGCCGAATTGTTGTATGTGGATAAGAGATAACTGTATATTAGAAGCTGCATCAGTAATACAAACCTACATTCTTTTGCTTACAATTACATATAAAACGGTATTATACGAAAACCAAGCCCATCATAATTATAACTGGTGGGAAAAAGAATTCGCTGTGTTTTCATGCTAAGAACACAACATGGTCATCTCTTCGCAGAAGTACATGCATTTTGCAACCCTCCTTCATGAAAACCGCAAGGACTTAGTGGTGAAATATAATGGGCCAGATCAGTATGCGCGGATGCGCTATTTAATCTAGATCGACTCTGGCTGCAAATCTGGTTGATTTTCACCAAGTGTCGCTTACAGTTTCGTTGTTATTTCCTTTTTTACTTATCTGTCTTTATTCATTTTTTCCCTCATATATCTTGCCCTTTTTTTCTGTATGGTTTTGTCTCCCTTGCGACTTCCTACTGTGTCGGGCTTACGTTTGTTTTGTTGTACAATCAATCACAATGCACCATTATCGGCATACGGCCGGAATTGTTTAATTAACTGTATACAGCTGTTTAATGACAAGGAAACTGCAATACAATGATAAAACGTTCAAAGCATGAATAGAAACGTCGTGGGAGGCATACCCAACCCCGCTTTACTACCATTTTAATTGCTTGGAAAGACGCTAAACGTAAGACACATTGACTAGAACAACTGAGTATTATTGATGCATTTATCATAGAATGTGTGTACATATGAGCTTTTCCGCGATAAAACCAACATTATGGTCTCTGCGTAAAGTATCGACCCCGAAGTGTCGGCCCGGATTAGCCTGTACGGACTGAAAAGCAACAGGATACGAAAGGTGTCGGCCCGGATTAGCCTGTACGGACTTAAAAGCAACAGGATACGAAAGGTGTCGGCCCGGATTAGCCTGTACGGACTGAAAAGCAACAGGATACGAAAGGTGTCGGTCCGGATTAGCCTGTGCGGACTGAAAAGCAACAGGATACGAAAGGTGTCGGCCCGGATTAGCCTGTGCGGACTGAAAAGCAACAGGATACGAAAGGTGTCGGCCCGGATTAGCCTGTACGGACTGAAAAGCAACAGGATACGAAAGGTGTCGGCCCGGATTAGCCTGTACGGACTGAAAAGCAACAGGATACGAAAGGTGTCGGCCCGGATTAGCCTGTACGGACTGAAAAGCAACAGGATACGAAAGGTGTCGGCCCGGATTAGCCTGTGCGGACTGAAAAGCAACAGGATACGAAAGGTGTCAGTCCGGTTTAGTCTGCGCGGGAGATTATTATATCTCAGAAAAGAATTATCAGTCATAATGTCGCATTTCGATTGCATTTAAAAAGTTTAAAAAGTAGTACAATAATATATGTACAAGCCGGTAGTCGACGTGGGATTCACCTTGGTTGTGGGTCCTTAGCTTTAAAAACAAACAGACAGACAGACAGCCGGAAAAGCCCTTGGTTGTGGGTCCTTAGCAACGAAACTCAAACGCGCGCACCCTGAGCCTGTATGGCACCTGTTCACCAAGTTTCATCGCAATCGGCCGTCGGTTTGGGCTGTGGAGCATCGCTTTACAAACAAACAGGCAGACAGACAGCCGGAAAAGCCTGACAATAAGGGATATCTAACGAAGCAAATCCAAACATTTGTCAGTTTGTAATGCCGAGCGATTTCACCCTATAAGGACAGAAGCGAATAGAAGCCTTGTGTTCTCCCTTGTACACATATTGTACAGCAATGGAACAATAAATAACTACAAGAGGAATACTGATTATAATAAATGAAATCTGCGGTTTTTATTTGAATTATATCATGTCGAATCTTGGTTTGGTTATCGTTCTTTTGAAAGATTAAATAGAAATACATTCAGCTGCCTTAGAAAACCTGGATGATTGTCTAGAGTCAGTTTTGGAATACACGGATAAATTAATCGTTCTATACGATTGGAATATCGGTCCTATAAGCATAGAGTTGACGCTGTTCGTTTCAAATCTCAATGACAATTCTTACCGTTCTGATATGATGGGTTCGTGAATTGTTAGTTAAATACTGGTGACAGTTTTCGGGGATATATTGTCCTTTCAATATGAGTGTCAGTTTATGAAAATAAACTCTCTACACTAACTTTTACTTCTAAAACGTTCAAACTATTCAACCATAAATAATATAAGTCAATCGATACCATAAGGAATGGTTTAGCCAATGTCAAATTTATGATAGGGCTTTTAAAGCCCTTGTTTAAGATCATCTAGGAATTCTTATTAATCGCCATTGATGTATGGGGTTGCATCGTGTAACTACCTGGTGCTTTATTTTCTATAACTTGGAACTTTGAACCAAAGCGGAGAAATGATGCCATGTACACTTTGATTAATCGGCATTGTGTAACACTGTATTGTTTTGGCCTCTGTCTTTGCAGTCTGACACCCGTTGATCTTTTCACCGCCATATGTCATTATTTATGTTGTCTATTCTTCTGTCAAAGTAAATTGGACATAGTTATTGCTGTCGGTTTTGTGTAGGCTGCACATCTGTACCTTCCGAATATTTTTAGAATTCCGAATGCAATTGAATTTGTTATCAATTTCGGAACCAACAATTGTATCATTGATATTCGTTCAGATAAATATTAGATCTCAACACGTAGCATCAAATGATTACAGATGACCGTTAAAGGTACTCGAAATAGCCTGTCTGTATACTGATGCATGTTAAGTAAAAAGTTGCCCTAACCACCCGATCACTAGCACAGTAGCTATTTGACGTATTTTCCTCTCGTTACATCAAAGATACAACGGAATTATTTATCAACCTTAACCCTTTCGCTGCCAAAGGCAATTAAAGGCTTTTGCAAACAATGCAAATTCAGGTGAGACAGCTCTCGAAATCCTGAATTCTGCATTGTTTACCACTTAGACATTACATTTTACCAAATTTCCTGTTGGACGAAAGATGGAGCGGTCCGATTTTATCAACATTGTAGAGCCGACTTTGTGAACTTCGGCAGCGATAGAGTTAACTAAGCTGTATACAAGTAACTAAGACTACCTGAATCCCTTCCCTCATTCAGAAGACATTTGGCACCATTGTTGCGGACGACTTTTTGGAAACACTGTGAGAGAAATGGAGAAACTGCCCGAGACAGAGTAGTTTTTATTTGTCCTATTATCTTTTCAACTCCATTTCAAGAGTCATACCTCTAGATTTTACATAGTTTACCCAAAATGTTAAAAGGCAGACGAGTTTTAGAATAGCGTATGAAGTAAATGGTTAAAATCGTAGAAAGTGGCAACATAATTGCTTTATCACATGTATTCCGTGCGGGATCTTGTTGACGCCTTTTAAGTGGTACAGATGCGCACTTTGTACGTGCATAATTAGGTCAGCCATTGTCAATGACAACCTTAAACTTCAATTAAGAATCTTGAAGTACGAGTATAGGTTATGCCAATATAACCGCGTGGTTTTTTATAATTTATTTTATCTTTAAAACCGGTCATTTTTGCTCGCATATATATTGTCTCCTAATGCAATACGTTAAAAAGAAAGGTACATTCTAGATATTACGGATTTATATGTGTGAGCATTTTTCTTCTGTTTTTAACAAAGACATAAAAGTATACAGAATAAATTACAATGGCAAGTATATAAACCTAATTATCGTTATTTTGCGGAAGGCGTGCTTGGATGCGTTGGTTGATGTAGCTTTATTTATTTTTATTTTTATTTTTATTTATTTTGTGGGGGAGGGGGGGGGGGGGGGGGGGGGGGGATGGGTGTAGGGTCAGGGGATGTTTAATAGTTAAATAGCTATGGTAACAGCTGCGGGTTTATTATTCCGATTTTTCTATATGAATCAATGTCTCTTTCGGTAAAAGAGATAATTTCTCAACAATCGTAACTTGGTCACTCGGTATTAACCTGAAACTTTTCCCGAATTTATCGTTGATCGTATCAGAATAAATCGTCGATGAAGTCTGGCGGCCAAACAAGCCATTTGTGTAAACTGTTACTTGATTGGATGTTTTATGCAGGTTTTTGAACAGTCTAAAATAAAGTCGCTTGTAAAAAATGGTTTATACGTAATGCACATCATTGGTTTCCGGGGATGGTTTCTTTAATGCCTTAGCTGAGCAAATATAAGATAAGATTTATTCATATATTAATTTTGGAAATGCGAAACAGATTGACGAATAAAATGCCTAAGTGAATATGTAAAATTTAGTTAAGTATCATTTCATTGCCAAAAATGCTTACATGGTCAAAAACGGGTAGGCTACCAACACAGGTAGTCAAAAAATGCCTATCGAAAGAGACACCAACACAATAAATTGGCTATCTTGCCGTTGTACTTTTTTACTTGTAAACTGTAGCCGTTAGCTTAGCCTTTAAATGTGCTCAACTCCAAATGGAGATCAACATTTTGAAATGTTGCAACTTTTGAAAATATTGCTTATAGTGAAAACAATATAGGTAATAAATAGTTCAAAACTATTTTCTCAATAAATGTTAAAAAAAGGTGTTTGAAAGTCCAGAAAATGTACACAATTTGACTTACTCGGTATGTCTACCCAGTAAACATGAAGCATAACAGTTCAATATATTTATTGTACTGGAAAGTGAATTGAAATTTTATCCTAGAATTATGATTCTAATATTTCAAGATAGTTTTTGAACAGTTTTAAAACTTGACTATACTATCTATAATGGGGAGTTCAGCGCCTTTAATGTTGACTGACACTATGGACATTCACGTGTAAGTTAGTCTGTGCTGCAAGTTGACAAGTTGGTTAGTGTTCCCAAATCGTATCTACTCGGTATCGCTATAAATATATGTTGTTATTTTGTGGGGGAGGGGGGGGGGGGGGGGGATGGGTGTAGGGTCAGGGGATGTTTAATAGTTAAATAGCTATGGTAACAGCTGCGGGTTTATTATTCCGATTTTTCTATATGAATCAATGTCTCTTTCGGTAAAAGAGATAATTTCTCAACAATCGTAACTTGGTCACTCGGTATTAACCTGAAACTTTTCCCGAATTTATCGTTGATCGTATCAGAATAAATCGTCGATGAAGTCTGGCGGCCAAACAAGCCATTTGTGTAAACTGTTACTTGATTGGATGTTTTATGCAGGTTTTTGAACAGTCTAAAATAAAGTCGCTTGTAAAAAATGGTTTATACGTAATGCACATCATTGGTTTCCGGGGATGGTTTCTTTAATGCCTTAGCTGAGCAAATATAAGATAAGATTTATTCATATATTAATTTTGGAAATGCGAAACAGATTGACGAATAAAATGCCTAAGTGAATATGTAAAATTTAGTTAAGTATCATTTCATTGCCAAAAATGCTTACATGGTCAAAAACGGGTAGGCTACCAACACAGGTAGTCAAAAAATGCCTATCGAAAGAGACACCAACACAATAAATTGGCTATCTTGCCGTTGTACTTTTTTACTTGTAAACTGTAGCCGTTAGCTTAGCCTTTAAATGTGCTCAACTCCAAATGGAGATCAACATTTTGAAATGTTGCAACTTTTGAAAATATTGCTTATAGTGAAAACAATATAGGTAATAAATAGTTCAAAACTATTTTCTCAATAAATGTTAAAAAAAGGTGTTTGAAAGTCCAGAAAATGTACACAATTTGACTTACTCGGTATGTCTACCCAGTAAACATGAAGCATAACAGTTCAATATATTTATTGTACTGGAAAGTGAATTGAAATTTTATCCTAGAATTATGATTCTAATATTTCAAGATAATTTTTGAACAGTTTTAAAACTTGACTATACTATCTATAATGGGGAGTTCAGCGCCTTTAATGTTGACTGACACTATGGACATTCACGTGTAAGTTAGTCTGTGCTGCAAGTTGACAAGTTGGTTAGTGTTCCCAAATCGTATCTACTCGGTATCGCTATAAATATATGTCTGAATATTATAAAGGTTGTAAAACTGATATAATTTATGGCCAAAACAAAGATCAATGTTGTCAGAGATGACCTGTCGTGTCCGGACTTCAGTTGTAAACTGATTATCAAAGGCTACTGCATGAACTCCTTCAACCACGGAGCCACGCACATGAAAATGGTCCTTAAAACCTTGTTTTGTAATTGCAATTACGGTAGTACTCCATTGAATCAGCATTTAGAATGTCTCTCGTCCGTTTATTTGTCTGATACAATCTTCGTAATCCAATAGTAATGTGTCCATTACAGATGGGAATGCTTATGTTCGAAGTAGCCCTGGCAAGTGAAGATGGTCAGAAACCTGCATATTTTTATATAAATCACATTTTTACGGGAGGCATTCGCTCGGTTGATATTCGAGCGTTTGTTTATATTTCTTTTTACAGTGTGAACTATTTGGCGCTTTTCATTAATTCCATACGTATTTAAAGGTGCTGAACTCCAGATTAAAGAAAGTATAGTCATAGTTTTAAAACTGTTCAAAAGTTGTTATTAAATATAAGAATCGTAATTCTGGGATAGAATTCGAGTAATAATTTCACTTTACAGTACAATAAACATCTAAATATTGATGTTTTATGCTTCATTTTTATTGTATAGACATACCAAGTAAGCCAAATTTGGTACATTTTCATGACTTTCAATTGACTGCTTTTACAACATTTACTTCCAAAATAGTTCTAAACTATTTATTACTGACTTTGTTGTCACAATAAGCAATATTTGCATAAGTTTCAACATTTCAAAAAAATGTTGATCTCCACCTTTAAGATGTGTCGGTTGTTACAATGGGGTTGTTACAATGGATTTCGTCAAAAAGAACGTATATGTATCTAAATCTGACTGTGGAGGCTGTGAAGAGACAATGTGCCTGCACCGGCTCTCATCAGTCTTTACTATTTAAAAAAGTCCATATTGCCCGTTGCAACATATATATTAGGAAACTGAACATAATCTTAACTCTTTCAGCGCCGAATTGTTTAAATTAGACTCTTCCTTGTTGGAAATCAGACATCTCCATTTCTCATGTAATAAAAGTTTAGACTATTTTGATAACTGAATGGCAAACAATGCTGATTTCAGGTGAGACAGCTCGTTACGAGCTGACTCACCTGACTCAGTATTGTTTGCAAAACCCTCAATTTTGCCTTTGGCGCTGAAAGGGTTAAATACGACAGTGTGAATCAAACAGTGCAGACTTCCACCGGATGAAAATGAGTCCTAGTAAATGGGCGTATTTTATGATCTGAAATCCTTATTCGATTTCCAAACCATATGTGGTTGATACCAAATAGAAATGTCCGAACGAGACCATTACTTGAATACCCACTATGTCGGGTTTTATTGAGTTACACGACATATAACGGGGAACAAATGCATGATCCATGACTAGCATTAACCCTTTTCATCATACGACAATTCTGCAGCAGACGACTTTGAACATATTTTGTCAAAAAATAAAAAATCTCTATAATTGAATGGATAACCTATGACTAAAAGTGGAAAACATTGTTGCAAAACGAGAAATTGCTCGTTTTGAGCAATTTCTTCTTTTGTTAGTATGTTTTCAAAAATCCGTCTGCTGCAGAGGCGTCAGAAAGCGTCTATATGAGGAAAGTGGTTAATTCTTATACAAGATAATCATTAAGTCATATGACGACATCTTGGACCATTTGTAATTGTTTTTGACGTCTAAATGTTACTTATATTATTCGGGTAGCGTGAGCAAATTCCACGAAAAGTCGCACTGCTTCAAATCGATTAAATGAATCGCTTAATTTCATTTCAATTAATTAACCCTTTTCCAACATGCAGATTCGTTTTGATCTATTAGCAGCTGAAGACTTTTTACACCTTTGGGGCAATATTTTAAACTCTTTCTTATAACGGTACAATTTCCATATTGCGTATCATAAGTAACTTAGTACTGAGAAATCATTCAGTTCTCGAACTGTAACAGTAAAACAAATGAGTTTTTACAATGAACTTCTTTAAAATGTGTTGGGGAAGTTTTCGTACACCTGAACATTTACAGGCGACGAAAACCCTTTCCCATATACAACAAACCTGCAGCAGACGACATTGGAAACCTCTGGTTAAACACATGGAAAATATATATAAATGATGGTAAATTATTGAAAAGTGTTGAACACATTTTAACTAAAGGAGATTTTGCTCGTTATGAGCTTTTTCGTTTTTGCCACAGCATTTTTAAAAACTCAGACCATCCTGCATGTTTGTATATTTTCGTCTATATTTTTCTTTTCTCGAGTATTAATTAACTAATATAGTAGACTACGCCATAGATGTAAGAACATCAGCGGCCCGGTAAAGGTATCAAACATGAACATTCAAAATGTAGTACCAAGAACTTCGGAAGTATGGTTTTGAGAGAAATTTAAAACATTGTTGGATAATGAGCAATGGCTCATTATCAGCAATTGCTCCTTTCCCGACAATGTATTTAAATGTCATATGTTACAAAGGCGCCTAATGTCGACTATATCAGCAAAATTTCTAGATGAATCTTCTATTAGGCATTTGTGAATAATGACATATAGACACAGACATCGACATGTTATTTCAAATTTAAGACCTAAATAAACATATATATTTACAAGTATCAATATAAAAAGAGTCACAATAAACATTACACTTATATAAATATGTCAATTGTCATCAACAATATATCAGAATTTCGCCCGAATAGGTCGCTTTAGGTACTAGACACGTTCCCTTTATAAGATTGTACGTAGTTCAAATGCCTTTATTAGGTATGAAGAAACTTTACAGATCGTTGATTTTACATTGCATTCTAATATCGTACAAAAAGACAATAGATTCTATTGTTAAGCCATGGTGTTTCAAAATATCTTTGCCTTTGCTGTTCAAAATTATGACACTTCATTTACTAAGTTCTTTTATGATGAGACACACTTCATAATTCAATCCATTTGCTCTATCACCAACACAGAGAGATACAAAAACAGTTACATAGCAACAACGCATCCAGTTGAATCTGTTAATGGTTTTCATAGTGATTAAGTACCACGGTAATACTTTGTGCTAAGGGAGGTCGGGATACAAGTAGGAAATATGAGCCTATCAGTGGGGAAATGTGAACATTTCGCATTTGTGAACAGTGTAGATACACATCGTCCAGTGCCTCCACACAGTCTAATCAACATATTTACTTACAGATGCTTCTGTAACATTGTGAGTATGCTGATACGACTGAGCAGATATACAGGTTGATCTAAACCTACACTTATTAAATTTGCCATGTTGTACGTTTTCCCAATAACGTGCTTAGACTGTATACAAGAACAATTATGGCTTGGCTCGATCGTAGGAAGAATCACACACATCTGTCTTTATGTCAAATATGTTATACATGTTATTACTATAATCTTGATTTATGATCATATTGATTGTGCGTGCAACATGCATATTGCTTAACGAGATTGCACACCTTATGATAGGACACGGCCAATCATTTTAGCAACGCAAAACACCGTGAAATGAAAACAGAAATGGCCCCGTTTGAACTTCTAAACACAGGTATTTTATCATGTGTGATTGACAGTGTTCGATACATAAAACAGGAAATAACAGAAATGTCATTAATCATATTTACTTGTAATGTTGAAAACATCGAGTCCACTTATAAGAACAAAGGTAAACGATGGGAAAGGTGTATATCATGCATCTGACTCCAGACTCGTTGAATTATTCATCGTTTAAGAATATCATAGTGGTTCTCTCTGGGGACTTCGTAAACACTGAAACCATTAGCCTGTTCACATGTGCCACTCAAGTTAAGTACGCGTCCTGTTGTTTTAATATAAATAACGAAAAAGCGCAATAAAGATTTCGTTCTAAAGGTTAGTAAACAGTCACACTGCCGACAGGGCGGGATTCCCATGCACTGTATGCTGGGTATCATATTGTCAGAGCGCAGAATAATATCTTGTTCTGCAACAATTCTGTCAGTAAGTAACCCAACGAGAGTATCGTTATCTTAGTATGCAAGATTGGTGCTGTTACCAGACTAGTATCCTATTTTAATTATGATGAGCAGGGCAGTTGATGGCTCCCGTAAAACAACAGCGTTGCACTTTAAGGAAAACATAAAAACATGACAGTAACAAAATGAATAACTTTTGTAATATCTTAATTGGAAAGGCAAATTATTTCACTATCCCAGACACTCACTCGTAAAATGAGAGAATACTCATAAATCATGTAAAAAGATATTATGAAAACGTTATTACGTTATCCTAGGTTTTGTCCTTGAGAGTCCTAGTTACACCAAATGTAGTTCTTTAAGAAACATGCTTTTAGAAGAATTAGTTAATCTTTATTCTTTATCAAAGAATGGAAGGAATCTGCACGGGAGGGGTTACCAAGCTGTACACAAATCAACTAATATAGGGAAGGAACCAAAAATGAAGGATTACTCGTTTTAACTCTTTTAACGCAATTGGCAATATTGAGGGTTTGGCAAACAATACAGCTTCAGGTGAGGCTCGTAACGAATATAACACCTGAAACCAGAATGGTTTGCCTTTAGTAGTTATCAAAATATTACAAAACGGTTATTCCTTGAAAATTACGGTCGCCCGATTTTGAACATGTTATAGTCTACTTTAGGGAATTCGGTTCAGAACGATTTAATGTCTCTTAAGTTAGACAGAACAAATTAGAACAAATGACCATGATATTGTCCTCTTGTTTGTGTTTAAAATGTATCCATCCATTGCTTTACTTGCGGTTTGCACAGAGAGGTCACGTAAGATTTACCATGATAGATGACCTTCAACATGTACGTGAATATATGTATAACTGTTTTATTACATTTTGGTATCTATCATTCTTCAATGCTCCAAATCGGGCGACTCCAAAATTTTCATGTTTTAAGAGTTTTAGAATATTGTGAATTATTAGGCAAACAATGCTGATTTCAGGTGATCCAACTCACCTGAATCTGTGTTGTACGCGAAAACATCAATATTGCCATTACCTGTAAGAGTTAATTGCATGATTATACACACTATTCAGATTCTAATAGTTTTGTCCTTCATTTATTAATTTAATGGCATTTTCAATGTCATATTGGTGTTGTTGATTTATTTCAAATCTGACGAGCGATCTCTGTACAGTATCAATCATAGATGTTTTAGCCGAGTGTAGATGAATGTTTATGTGTAGCATGGTTACCCTGCATTTAATAGAAACAGAACAGAACGGAACTATATTCATGAATAATGACTTGACAGGGGCGTAGCTCCCTTTAGGCACGTGCCTACACATTTTTTCTAAAAATGCCCCAAAATGCAGCTGTAGCGATACACATCTGCGTAATGTATCGACCAGATCAGCCTGCGCTGTCCGCGCAGACTGATCCGGCCGACACATTCCGTCTAAGGGGGGTGAGATAGAGTAGCGATTCCTGAAACAGAAAATCCACAGGAGGCGAAAAGTGTATAACCTGGTACGCCTGTGTGGCATGCTTAGGCTGATCCGGGCCGATACTTTACGCAGAGTCCACAATGTTGATGTTCTCACGGGACGGCCTACACATTGAGTATTGCCAAGCTACGCCCCTGCTTGATTACATATGGTTCATCGTCAAAATACAACATTTTCAATCATACATGAGTATGGACATACAAAATAAAAGTAGACAAATATAAAGTTATTAACAAACTCTGTTGATGAAAAAGTAAATAGACACATATATTTAGATAAATGCATGTAGTTTTCTTTATCTACATTAACATTGATTAATAGGGTAAGTTCTGACTGGAGAGTACCAGATAAAAATGTCCTATAGTTCACACCCATTGTCAGTGACAACCATAGTGTAGTCATAATTGGTCTTCAGACGCACACATGGTTTATGTGACAAGTAGTATGTTGTTATGGAAACCAGTATTAGTGTTAAATCGGATGTTAAATCATATATGATTTACTCCATATCAATGGCAACATAGAGGCATGAACACTTTGTTAACCCTTTCAGCGAAAAGGCAATATTGAGGTTTTTGCAAACAATACTGATTCAGGCGAGTCAGCTCGTAACGAGCTGTCTCACCCGAAATCAGCATTGTTTGCCTTTTAGTTATCAAAATAATACAAACTTTTATAACATGAGAAATGGAGACGCCCGATTTTAAACTTGGAAGAGTCTACTTTAAACAATATGGCACTGAAAGGGTTAATGTGTTGTCAAAAAAAGACGTAGATTAAGATCAGTCGCGTCGACAGCTATCTGTTTGGCCTTGCTATTTTTAAAATCGTTCAAGAACCATCATAAGTTGACAAATAATTGCTTAACGGACTTAGGACCTGTACGATTGACGGCTTCCTTGGAGGTTTACATTCATGACACATTTACAAATGACACATTTCCTGAAATCACAGGTCAGATAATTATAATACCACACGTTCTTATCTTATTACGGGGGTGGGTATTATAGAGGATTTCATGGATGATCAATATAGTCAATAGATACACACATACCTGTTCAAATGACGCAAATGCTATTGTTACATTTATTTTAACTCTTTCAGCGCCGAATTGTTTAAAGAAGACTCTTCCATGTTCAAAATCGGGTGTGTTCATTTCTTAATTTATGAAAGTTTTGGACTATTTTCGTAACTAAAAGGCAAACAATGCAGATTTCAGGTGAGACAGCTCGTTACGAGCTGACTGACCTGAATCTGCACAGTTTGCAAACACCTCAATATTGCCTGTGGCGCTGAAAGAGTTAACAAGGTACCGGTAATTCAGCATGGGTGTTCATGACATTGGTGCATAGAACCGTTTACCTGGTATTGTTTTGTAAGAGATGTTTACATTGAAAACTTCTCAAACAATGTAACATAGCATATCGAGGGCTTGGCGTGAAACGGTTGTGACTAAAAACCTATTTTGAAAACCCTGCTTTAGGGGCAATTTTGACCCCTTTGTAAACAATGCAAATTTAGGTGCCATTGCTCAGAACGAGCAATGACACCTAAATTTCCATTGTTTACCAAGAAAAATGATTTAACGCTTTTAAACACTTTATGGCGAGGTGATTAACCTTGGTAAAAAAATACCAATTTGAGTTACAACCGTTTCACGCCAAGCCCTCGATATAATCAAAATACATTTGAGCCGTTCCACGAGACAACCAATGGTGTTGACCCTGCGTAAAGTGTCGTCCCGGGTCAGCCTAAGCATACTGCGCAACAGGACAGACACATTTCGCCTCCTGTGGATTTTCTGTTTCAGGAATCATTAATCTATACCTCTATACCACTGAGACGGAATGTGTCGGCCCGGATTAGCCTGCGCAACCTGCGCAGGCTGATCTAGGTTGATATATTACGCAGATGTTGGTTTTCTCGTGGTACGGCTCATCATTTTATGATTGAATTGAAACAATTGTGAGAAAAGGAATAAGTTACCTATTTAGATTCAGCTGATGCAGAGGCTTCCTTTTCGAGCTTCTCCCTGTCATTATTTGACGACAAAAAGATTCATTTGACTTAGCTTCAGCAAGCGACTTTTGATAACTTAGTATGCATGGGTAATGTCGTATGTTACTCTTGTATACTCTAGTTTGTCTACATCTTCAGAATTTATTAAATTCGAAAAGTCGGAAAAAGTCGGATCAAAAAGGGTTAACTGTGACCTACGAAACGTGGTAATTAAGATACTTTGATCTTTTCGCCATATTGATAGTCGATAAACAGGCAACACTAGCCACGGGTTACATTAATATTTCAAGGAAATTGATGGGCCCAGAAAGGATGGCTAAAGTCGGTTATGTCAAAATGGATCGACTGATTCGTAATTAACTTATATTGGCCGATTAATATGTCGATATCGATTATCATTAATTCAGGACTTTGGGACTATTTCCCCCCTCCCCCTCCCCCAACACACATATATGATTCAATGTATACTTATTGAAAACAGTTTAAAACATTGCGACAAAAGTAGAAATACGCTGTATTTGGCGACAGTCCGTTTTTAATGCAGTTAACCCTTTCCCTCATATAGAAGCTTTTCGATGCCTCTGCAGCAGACGGCTTTTTGAAAACATGGCGACAAAAGAAGAAATTACTCAAAATGAGCAATTTCTCCTTTTGCCACAATGTTTTCCACTTTTAGTCATTGGTTATCCCTTCAATTATAGAGAAATTCCATTTGTTGACAAAATATGTTCAAAGTCGTCTGCTGCAGATTTATTGTATGTGGGAAAGGGTTGAAAGAAATATCACAGACAAAACTATTAAATCATGTGTTGAATTTAAAATGATAGATTTATAGTGATATATTGTTGGGTGAGTCCAGACTCACAAATCGAATTTGACGTAAAGACAGAAAACAACTTTTAAGATCAATGACGTTTATTTTTGAAAACAACTAACCGCCCATGAAATAGTCATATACATCCTGCGAATACAAGTAATAAACGTTGATGGCATACAATTTAACCGGCATGCCCGAGGGATCATAAATGCATATGTATTATTTACAGTTATTATGGATTTCATGTTTACCTCTGATTCTGCTATACACCCTTTTAAACACAATATGTAAATAATATCACTCTGCACACGAATGCGTTATAACAGTTGTCTACAATGTTCGATACTCATTGACTGAGTGATTTCTCCTTTAGCCACAATGGCTCTTCTTTAATAAAGTGTTCCCATATTGATTTACCATACTTTTTGCCTTTATTTTTACAAAGTCGTGTGCTGCATATTTGTTATATGTGGGAAAGGGTAAAATACCATTTGCGAACAATATCACTCTGCACTCGAGTGCGATGTAATCTTGGTCTACAATGTTCTGTACTCATTTATACATTTATTGAAGAGGTATAGATATACAAAGA
>JASEVX010001390.1:0-17394 GCA_031761405.1 Serripes groenlandicus
AACTGAAGACCCGGATGAAACTGTGCCTATGCAGATGAAATAAGACCTCAACATCGCTAGTCATGTTTCAAATATTATCACAAGCGTCCGAATTTCTATTACAGAAGAAAATGGGGGAAAAACACACAATATCTCGTTAAAATACTAAAAAAGTATCTCTATATTGTCATATGCTATTATAAAAAATGATCGTAATGGTAATTTGAGGAATCCCTCCCGTGATACTATAAATAGCCCCTATATACGGTCCATATCGGCGTAGTTCACGACGAACCCGAGTTCCGACTAGAGTTACACGGGTTCCTCATGAACGGCAACAGTTTTAACCCTAGTGACGTCATATGAACTTCTGACCCCGACTATTTGCAACCCTGCATCAAGCGAGAGTTAGAAGAGTTCCAAAATGGCGGAGGGTGACAATTCTTGATGCTGGTGTGTAAATAATCCTAAAATACGAACATCTGAGTTCAGTAATAAGTGATGTTTTTTATTTGTATGGCAGATAAGTAAGTATATTTTTAATTGGGCCTTGCAAATAATTGCGATCCGTAAAGTAGACAACAAGAAAACGAGCTTTCTGGTGTCGAAAATGAAATAAGTGGATACAACACGGAGGCTTCCATTTTGAATTTTGACTCCAGAGTGGAGATGTGCGTTCACGAGAACCAAGTGTCTGCGCATGCACCATCGATACGCGTGCCCCCTGACCCTACCCTCCTTGCGTTCGTCGTGAACTACGCCATAGTATACTAATAATTCTAACATGACGTTGTTTTCCTTGCCTATAGAGAGCGAAGAAAATAACCGTTGATTATTCGTCAATAACCAATGGAAATGCACTACTTTTCACATTGGCTATTCCAGTTATCCCCCCGCGTATAAGCCTGTCATTCAGCGTCACGTGATGTAAAGAAACATACATGTGTATACTACGTCGTCTGCAATGGCTGACTCGATATTTAATTTATTTTATTTTTATTTATTTTACATTGATTGCGAAACAAGCTTTCAGCTTGGATTAATCATGCTCGATGTCTGCTTCCTGGAGACTTAACCAGTACTCGTGCCGTTTTGTGTGGAAAAATCTCAAAGACAGGACCCGCTCATCACGGGACGCGAACCAGGGACCTTTGATACGAGAGGCCGACGCTCTACCTCTGCACCACTGTAACGTTATGACGTCAAACCGCTCACGTGACGTCACTTTCTTAGTCACGCCCACAGAAAAAATTTAAGTTAAGAACCCCTATTAAAAGCTTTCTCCAAGAATCCAAACTAAATGTATGAGAAATCTAAACACACCGTTGTTTGCACTGGATCTCGGACAAGTTTTAGGTTGAATTTCAGGTTTCTAGCTGATTCCGTTATTTGCTGGTGCGAGATCTACAGAAATATGTTGTGAAAATGTCGATTTTTCAGGTTTTAACCTAAAAAATCTCTGAAACTAGATTTTTCCCAGATATAACGAACACGCCCAGACCTAGATCACATTGAGTTCTATAAGTGTGGGGAATTTCAGCGAAATTTCTTTGTCCTCAAATCGCTGAATTTTCGGACACATTGTGACACAATAGCCCTGTACACATTCGTTCCGTAGAACAGAATAGAATAATTCTGCTCCACTACACTCATTCTATACATATTGTTAACTTGTGTAGTACAATGAAAACTAAATAATTAATTAAATAAAATTACATTGTCTACCCTAGTCTGGTTCCGTCGTAGTAATAATTTCATAGTAATAAGGGGAAGGAACTCCAGACTAAGTCTACCCCTCTTTGTCGTTTTTTTCTGCAGTTATGCGTATAATGCAGTGGGATGGAACAGTAAACTGGTGGGTAAACTGGTTTGCTAAATAGTGCATTTATTTCCCTTTGTTAAAGTGTCGGGTCATGTTAGAATCGAAATGAAACTATCAAAAACCTTGGTTTATTGGCGAATAACCAATGGTTTGTCGTTCTGATGCGTTGTAATTAACCACTCAGGCCGTAGGCCTTCGTGGTTAATTCCTGCGCATCAGAACTCCAAACCATTGGTTATTCGCCAATAACCCACGGTTGTTGATAGTTTATTTCTTAATTTTTTATTTTATATAAATAATGCAATAGGGAGTCTATTTATAGTAAAACGGTCTTGCTTGGGATTTCCCGAGTTTTCTCATACGATAACATTACGTTCGTTGGTTTTAAAGCATATGGACCATATCAAGACTATTTGTAGTAATTTAACCAGGTATTCACGGTGTATTTAACCAGGTATTGTGTATTTAACCAGGTATTGTGTATTTAACCAGGTATTGTGTATTTAAAAAGGTATTGTGTATTTAACCAGGTATTGTGTATTTAACCAGATATTGTGTATTTAACCAGGTATTGTGTATAGGTATTGTGTATTTAACCAGGTATTGTGTATTTAACCAGGTATTGTGTATTTAACCAGGTATTGTGTATTTTATTTCAATTTTCTCAAAAGAAAATTCGGACGCCTGTGGTATTATATAAAAAATGTACATGTTGGCTTTTGTGAACGGTGTAGATTAAGATAAGCCCGTAGATCTGCACAGTGCGATCATGAAGCAGGATCGAAACTGTTCACATATTATAACTGGATAAGTTCTGTAACCCTTTCTCACATACAGACGCTTTTCGACACCTCTGCAGCAAACGACTTTTGAAAACATCGTTACAAAAGTAGAAATTGCTCAAAACGAGCAATTTCTCCTGTTGTCACAATGTTTTGGTCTCTTTACAATAATTAAACTTTCATTTATAGCAAATTTCCTAATTTTTGCGTAGATGGTTTCAAAGTCGCCCGCTGTAGATTTGTTGTACGTGGGAAAGGGTTAAATCGTGACATAACTGAGCATATGCACGTACTGATCTGAACCTACACTATTTACAAGGGTTCGTTATATCCTCGCAGCCAGCTATAATGCCATAACAGAATCGTTTAACCGGTCTTGCGTCATATCAGTCATCAACTTTAAACATATTTGAGGAACCTATGTTATAAATTCTACAACCTAGTCTGAAGATACCTGTCCCATACACTATTACATTATCGGATCAGACATACACACATATATATAATGGCGGTGCCATTCGGTTATGGTGGAACAAGCAAACAGACTTAGAGATAGTCTTTTATGAGCAGCAAACTCCGAAAGAAGCAACACTTTCCATTAGCCTAGATGTTTAAACCCTTTCCCTCATACGACAATTCTGCAGCAGACGACTTTGAACGTATTTTGTCAACACATCGAAAATCTCCATAATTGAATGGATAACCTATGACTAAAAGTGGAAAACATTGTGGCGAAAGAAGAAATTGCGCATTTTGAGCAATTTCTTCTTTTGTCACAATGTTTTCAAAAGGCCGTCTGCTGCAGAGGCGTCCGAAAGCGTCTACATGAGGGAAAGGGTTAAAGGTTATCTGTAAGTGGATGTAAGTAAGTAAATATTTTATTACAGTGATACAGAACTATATTTTTCCAATTCACGCATTGCTTGTTCAACACACACTCTATATCTGCTTAAAAGACGATTTATTTCTCTACATTTTAATTGATGTCTATTGTTCTTGCGTCGAATTTGCATGACGGTGTCATCAGTGGAAGTCTATTCGGATTTATTTTATCCGCCAACAAAACGCATTCATCTCGAAACTCTCTTTGATAACAACTCGTCCATTGTAAGACACCTTAGAAAATGCTGAATGCTATATAGCATGCAGAGGCGTAGCTTTGAAATAATCAATGTGTAGGCCGTCTCGTGAGAAAAATCAACATTGTGGACTCTGCGCAAAGTATCGACCGGATCAGCCTAAGCATGCCACACAGGTCTATCAGGATATACACTTTTCGACTCCTGAGGATTTTCTGTTTCAGGAATAACTACTCTATACATCTATCCCCCTAAGACGGAATGTGTCGGCCGGATCAGTCTGCGCGGACAGCGCAGGCTGATCTGGTCGATACATTACGCAGATGTCTATCGCCGCAGCTTCATTTTGGGGCATTTTGAGAGAAAAATGTGTAGGCACGTGCCTACAGTGCCTAAAGGGAGCTACGCCCCTGGCACGATCGGAATAATATTCAGAATGTACAGTTGAATGACAGAAGTATTGACAGTGAAGACTGAATGCAAGACGGCAAATGTTTGATAACATCTCACCCATTTGATGAAAATAATAACTTTTTATAAATGTTTTAATTTTCTTCTTGGACAGTGTCTAATATGAACCAAAGTGGCTAAGTCTAATAGATTTTCGCCGGTTATGTTATAGAAATTATATCTGTTTCAGATAACATCTGGAAAATATCCCTTCCACAGTAATTGGGGGTAAATCCAAAGAACATTCAGCCTGTAATATGGCAAAGCATTGCTCAATGAGGACAGATCGCACAAGTTTTAAGTAATCTTCATTATCTGGCGGGGGTTGCACCAAAACTGGTAGCGTAGCTAGTATCAGTCGTCGCCAATTTCAGTCCATCTGAAAGTAATTTTCGAATCTATAACTATTGTGCGAAATTATATACACAGTTGGAGGCATTTACAGACAGAACAAGCAGTGATTCAAGTGACGATCAGTTTCAATGATTAATCAAATTATCAAAATGATCAATCTTAATATCAAATTATCAACACAATTGTCATTTTATGTATTCTTCAGAAGTATTGTTCAACAATATTGACCTTATCCTGACCTGATAAGACGGCGTATTTTTCACGACATACATGTACATGTATCTTCCTCAATTATAACTCTTGGTGTTATTGTGTCCATCCGTGAGCACTTTCAATAAATAAATAATGAATTTGATATAACAAAACAAAAAATACATTCCTCATCAAAATATTTGCTTTAAGGTCAAGATTGTTAAGGAGACTTAAAACTATTTTATTTAATAAATTGTTACCTGGAAGTTGACAAAAAGGTGTGTCTTCAATCGTGTTCGTCTGTAACTTATGGCGAAAATTGTAAAATATACAATTATTTGATTAAAAATTATACTACCACCTAGGTCCAAAATATAATTATTCTTTTTATAATATTTAAAAGCACCTGACCGAAAATGATACTATGGTGGTCTTCACAAAAAATTAACAAATTATTTTAGGAAGCCGCCAAAGGTTAGTCGGTTACGATCAATCTGGGGGTCTTGGGTTCGAAACCCGGCTCGACCATGTAATATTTCCGATGATTGACAAAAGTCATTGCGACTAGATTAAACCGCCGTGGTCGAGTGGTTAGCGTCGGGGATATTGAACCGGGCGTCCCGTAGTCGTTCCGCAGTCTTTATGGTGGAGTGCCCTTGGTCTATGCACATTCCCTAGCCTAGTACTAGTTTGACTACCCAGGGATCATGAATAAGTGAACTGTCGCCGTGATATAACTGAAATAATGTTGAATCGGTATGTTGCCTCACTACCCTTTAGCTTACGGCCGAACTTATCCGGCTCCCCGCTCCCAAACCAAAGAAATAAAAAATAGAAAAGTAAGTAAGATAAAATGAAATTAACAGATAAAAAATACACACAAAAAAAGCTAAATATGTCGTTCAAAAAACTTGTTTTTGAATGTACAAGAAACTTTCGTTTATTATATCAGATTTGATTGGTGACTCAGACCACTGACAAGAACGAGGCTACTGAGGTTAAAGCTGATACGCTACGCATTGGACTGAAGAACTAAGTATGTCGTTTATAGCAATATTATTTATTTAAACACTTCCCAATAACGAGTGTTTCAGTTTATAATTCATTTGAGACACACCTGATTAAATTTCGAAGAACTATTCGTTTAAGTTTACATTAATAGTGATAATAATAATAATAATAATAATCTATAAATATTAAGTAACGGGATTTATTTACAGGACGACAACGTCACAGAAAATGTTATTTAAACCAAACCCATACCTGAGATAATCAAAGGGAAATAACTCATACTACAAAGATGGTAAAAATAAAACAACTCGATTTTGTTGTTGATATTATTGGTATTAATACATTTATGTCTATCACGGGTGTTTGTTTACTATTTCATATTTTCTTGTTTCTTATTTTTCAGGCCAAGTTTTTCAGTCAGTCGGATATTGATTGTAAGTAAATTACTACTGTAGTACTGTACCTGTATATTATGACAGGGGCCCCACCCATTTTTACCTGTATGACAGGTATTTGACAAATGTCAAACGTAAAGCCCTTATCTGCACGCATTTCGACTCATATTCTCCGCAGACGGTACTTGGGAACATGTGGAAGCAAAATGAGAATTTGCTCAAATATCCGGCAATTTCTCCATTATTTCACTGTTTTCACCTATTTTCACCTGAAGTTTAATTCATAATTAAAGTATTTAAATTTTCGTTTAAATTATAGAGATGCCAAAATGTTTTCTAATTCATCTGCTGATTATTATATATTGTATGGCTAAAAGGATAAACACTTAAAGTGATACAACAATGCCAACATTATATACAATTCTGGCATTTGAAAAATATTTTTCATCACCTTTTCCTACAGTGACTCACTTTCTGTTTGCATCAACCATTTCCCAGATACGAAAAATCTGATGCAAAAAAACTTTTAAAACATCTGGGCAGAAAAACATGGAAAATCTCTGAACAACTTAAACCAAGTTGAAAACTTTGTGACAAAAGGAGATTTTGCTATTAATGAGCCATTTCTCCTTTTACCACAATGTTCTAAAAAGTCAAGTGATAAAGAAAATCTTCAAGTGTGAAAGGATTAATTTATAAAACACAAAATGACCTTGATAAAATATTTCTTATTTACTCCTATTTTGAAAACAGTGTGACAAATGGTGAATTCTCCATTTACTACAATGTTTTCAACTCTATTCAATAAATAAACTTTCATTTCTAGAGATTTTCAACACTTTTGCCTGCTTATTTCAATGTCGTCTGCCTTTGATGGTAAAGTGGTAGTGCTTTTGCCACGGCTGTGGGATTTTGCAGGTTCGGGTCAAATCAAAATCTATAAAAATGGTAATTTTGGCATTCAGGAATGTGGTGTTATTTTTACGACAGACTTAGTACTGTCATGATAAATGGACTAGTAGTACTGGTAACATACCCAGGAACTGTCGTGATAAACAGACCAGTAGTACTGGTAACATAACCAGGAACTGTCGTGATATAACGGAACAAGTGTTGATAGTGGCGTAAAACATCATGCAAACCGTGCAATTTGACTTGATTTGTTATTTAGTGTTCAAGGAGTGTTTCTTCTTGTTTTGTCTTGTCTTGTTCAGTGTTGGGCCATCGGTTCCATTTTTACAATTGATTATCGGTTACAATCGCTTTGCCTCATTTGATTAGACATCGATTATATAATCGGTTCATACAGTATTGTATTTAACAAGCCTCATTGTTCGCAATGCTTCTTATTATTTATGTTTGACAAAAAAAAAATTATACCAGCTTAATAGTCTTGTCTTTACTAGGTTGTATCATTTTATTGCCAAAAAAATCTTTTTTCGATCTCAAGTTGTTGTATTTACATGCTAGCCCACCAAACATGAGTTTTCAAACCTGACTGCGAGAGTAATTTCCCTTGTGGAAGAGAATATTAATCGAGCATAAATTAAGCAAAAAAAATGAACCAATTGATAATCGATTGTGGTAAAATGCAATTGATTGTCGCCAATGTGATGCATAACCGATCAACTTTCGATTATAATCGATCATCGGCCCAACACTAAATTTGACTTGATTTGGTTTTTTTAGTGTTCAAGGAGTGTTTCTTCTTCAACGCCAAGCGAGGTTACACACAGAGCGATGAGGAACTTGGGCTTGTTATGAGATCTCTTGGGTACAGTCCAACCCCTGAAGAGTCGAAGCAGTACTACCAGAAATATGAAAAAGGTATGTTTAGTTGTTAACCCTCTCTTTCCCACTTGCAGAGGTTTTGTGATGATTCTGCAGCCGATGACTTTTGAAAATGGTTAAGCAAAGTGAGACATTCTCATCATAAGCAATTTGTCCTTTTGCCATAATGTCACCAACTCATCTTAATCCTTTCCCTCATACGACAATTCTGCAGCAGACGACTTTGAACATGTTTGGCAAAAAATAGAAAATCTCTTTAATTGAATGGATAACCTATGACATAAAGTGGAAAACAATTGAGCAATTTCTTCTTTTGTCACTATGTTTTCAAAAAGCCTTCTGCAGCAGAGGCGTCAGAAAGCGTCTATATGAGGGAAAGGGCTGCGTTTTTATTTAAATATATTTTTCCTCTTATTAATCAATGCCAGGAAATCCATTAATTAACCCTTTCCCTCATGTAGACGCTTTCTGACGCCTCTGCAGCAGACGACTTTTGAAAACTTTGCGACAAAAGAAGAAATTGATCAAAACAAGCAATTTCTCCTTTTGACACAATGTTTTCAATACTATTCAATAATAATAAGATATCATTGTTGCGATATTTTTAAAGTCGTCCGCTGCAGATTTGTTGTATGTAGGAAAGGGTTAACTTTTTAAAGCTGGAAGTCATCACTTCAGTCAATTGTGTTAGATAGAAATACATTGTATATTCTGAGCTCTAAATAACGGGCATTTTGCATGTTCTAAAATTCTTATTATTAAAGCAAACCCAATGTTGTGGGTACTCAAAAGAATCGTCTCAGTGAGACATTTCTTTTGAGTACCACAACATAGGGTTTGCTTTAATAATAAGAGAGAAATTGTGGGGAAAAGAGCTGAATACCCCTCCTTATCTAGGCCTCTGATATTATTCATCAGATTCTTCAATGTGTTGAATGTGTTGATTAATTGAGGTTTAGAGCTGTTTTCAATTAATTTTCAGTCATAGCACAGACGCCAATTTGCATAGACCTATGTGTTTCCTCTGGTTTTTGCACACCAGTGCTCCACATGACAGTCTTCCATGCCACTGGCTTCTTTTCCGCATAGATTGTTAGCCCATTCTTTGAAGATGGGTGATGCTTGTCACATTGACCTTTTGTCGAAAGTGATAGAGAATGTAAACCGAGCTTGGTTCAAACTCACAACTCCTGGATTGACAGCCAACTCTGCTCCCAGGGAGTCGGCTAAGATTTTTCAAGCATTATTATCCAGAAATTTATTAATTGTTTATACATGCAGAGGTCCATATAAGGAGGGGTATTCAGCTCTTTTTCCCAGAATTTCTCTATTTTAATATTAAAGCAAACCCTATGTTGCTTGCGGGTACTCAAAAGAATCGTGGCTTTAATTTGTTGTTCCACAATTTGAAAACAATCCATAATTTTATTGTACTAGTCAAGGTCACCGGCACATATACATACATAATTATACACTTACATACATAATTATACACTTTATAAATCATATGTTGCTATGGATTGAAGCTAACTTGATTTCAGTTATTCGTTTCATTGAGGCATAAATATTACAATAGTTACCTCCCTTCTTGACCATATATTTTGATAAGTATTTAGTACAGAATCCTGTTCCGCCATCGACTTGTCAACCTTGTGGAAATGTGACAATTATACATTAGACATCTAATTTTGTTGCTTTGTCACGCTGAATATTTGACCATGACAAGTTGAAAAGTCAAAGTTTTCTGGTCTATATAATCAAGATAATTTCAACTTGTTAACTTGAAATTTAGTTGACATTATGCTAGATTTGAGGTCCAATGCTGAGATACCCTGTTAGTCTAAAAGTCAATGGCAGAGACAGATTTTTTTTAAATTGTGACATTTATGAAACAACAGATTTTCATTTATGTGATCAAATCAGCTTTTTGATTTCACACTCTGTTTACTAAGAAATATGGAAAATCTCTATAATTGTATGTATAATTAATGAAAAAAGTTGAAAACATTACGGCAAAAGGAGAAATTGCTCGTTTTGAGATATTTAAGATATTTGTCTATCAAAATGACCAACAGGCGAAGATAATTTTTGATTTCTGGGTCCTATATATTCAAATTGGTTTCTAAGAATCCCAAGTCGTCATAAACAGTACCTGAGAGTTTGAAAACTATTGTGTAATTTAATTCCCATTAATTCTCAAAGATATGTCCCACATTTTTTGTACTGCTATATTTGTGACTGATTAACACCTTCCTACATACAACACATATGCAGTAGACGACTTTGAAAACTACCAGGCAAAATTATGGAAAATCTATATAAGTTAAAGTTTGATTATTAAAAAGAATTCAAAACATTGTGGCAAACCTAGAAATTGCTCATCATTAGCTATTTCTCCTTTTGTAATAATGTTTTCAAAAGTCGTTTGCTACAGAGGCGTACGAAAGTGTTTATATGTGAGAAAGGGTTAACCTCCTATATTTGTTACAGATAACAAGATTGACTTTGCGTCATTTTTGGAAGTAATGCACGATCACAGCCAAAAGGAGAACACAATGGCCGAGGTTTTGAACGCCTTTAAAGCTCATGACAGGGAGGCTCGGGGATATGTACAGACTAACGAAGTGAAAAACATCCTACTGAATCTCGGGGAAAAGCTCAACAGACGGGAAGGTAGACATTGTCTAAGTTTATAATCTAATTCACACTTTTCCACATATATAACAATACAACATATCTGCAGCAAACGGGTAATAACTGCACAGACGGGAAGGTGGCCATTGTGTAAGTTAATCATCTTATTTATACTTTTCCCACATATAACAAATCTGCAGCAGAAGGGTAATAACTGAATAAGCGACAAGGTACGTTTGTCATCTAAGTAACACTTTCCCACTTACAAAAGATCTGCAGCTGAAAAAACCTCAATGGAAAATCTGTATAAATGAAAGAACATTTTCCATATTTTTGACTTAATTATTTCAAATCAACTTTTGCATAAATGTGGGTTAATAACTTATGGTTGTTTGCACTTCTTAACCCTTTCCCACATACAGACCCTTTCTGTTCTCTTTTAAAAAACATTGTGACAAAAGAAGAAATTGCTCAAAACAAGCAATTTTTCCTTTTGCCACAATGTTTTCAGCTCTATGATTAAACTTTCATTTATAGAGATATTATAAAGTTTTACCTAAATGTTTACAAAGTCATCTGCTGCTTATTTGTTGTATGTTGGAAATGGTTCAGTGTGATCATGAGCTTCTTTGTTTGCCATCTTGATTGAAATAGTATCCATAGGAAAGCCTCTACTTTGCAGTTTGGAAATTGATTCTATTCACCATTTAACCCTTACCAACATACATATGCATTCTTAAGCCTCCGCAGCTGACCACTTTTGAAAACTTTGTGACAAAAAGAGAAATTACTCAAAACAAAGTTCTCAACTCTTTTCAAAAATTATATTTTCATTTATCGAGTTTTTCCATATTTTAGCCTAGTTGATTTCAAAGTCGTCTGTTGCAGATATGTTGTATAATCTTATTAATGTAATTATGGTGATCTTTCCCCTCTTCTTGAACAGTGTGATCATGATCTTCTTTGTTTGCCATCTTGATGTAAATAGTATCCATAGGAAAGGCTCTATTATGCAATATGGAAGTTGCTTGTATTTTCCATTTATCCCTTACCCACATACAGATTCTTTCTAATGCCTCCTCTGCTGTAGACACCTCAATGATGAGCAATTTCTCCTTTTGCTACAACATCTTAAACTTAATACAATAATTGCTATTTCATTTATAGAGAGTTTCCATATTTTGGATTAGATGTTTTCAAAGCCATCTGCTGCAGATTTGTTGTATAAGGGAAGCGGTTAATATCATTGAAAGGTCTGTTTTAAGCTCGACTATTCAACGAATAAGAAGGCTATTGCACTCGCCCCAGCGTCAGCATACAACTTTCTGATGGCTTTGGTAAAAGTCAACATGGTGAATAAAGGAGAAACCGCTCAAAAGAAGCGATGTTTTACCTTTGCTGCAATGGTTTCAATTCTGCGCTCTGTAACAAGCAAGCTTAGGTCATAAGTGACCAGTGTAGAATCAGATCAATCAGCACTTAACCCTTTCCCTCATATAGACGCTTTCATGACGCCTCTGCAGCAGACAGCTTTTTGAAAACATAGTGAAAAAAAGAAAACATTGCTCAAAACGAGCAATTTCTTTTTTTGCCACAATGTTTTCCAGTTTAAGTCATAGGTTATCCATTCAATTATAGATATTTTTCATGTTTTTTGACAATATATGTTTTTCAAAGTCGTCTGCTGCAGAATTGTCGTATGAGGGAAAGGTTAACATTTTCCCACATACAGCAAGTCTGAAGCAGGCGATATTTAAAATATGTAGGCAAAAATATGTGGAAATGCTCTATCTATGATAGTATAATAACTGAAAAGAGATGAAAACATTGTGACAGAAGGAGAAATTGAACATGATGAGCAATGTCTCCTTTTGCCACTATGTGTTCAAAAGTAATTTGCTGCAGAGGTGACAGAAAGTGTCTGTATGCGGAAAGGATTAAGTGAAGTCTGATCTGGATCTGCACTGTTCAGCCATACAAGCTTATCTTTAGTTTTCACAACTATGCTTAAGTTTGTTGTCCTAGAATATGGCTCAAACACTTTACTTTCCAGGGGTTTTGAGTTCGGATCACAGCTCGGCCAACATTCTTTTCAATGTTTGACAAAAGTCACTGTGACAAGCAGCATTTTTCTTTGTGGAAAAGCAGCCAAATGCTTGGAAAGAATGTTTTGTGGAGTACTGGTGTGAGAAAGCTAGGAAAAACACATGACTATGTGAACTGGCCACCATGATATGACTGAAAATTTGTTGTTAAAGCAATTTAATCAGGGTAAGGACGTAGATAAGAGGGATAAGTAACTTAAATGAAGCCTTAGATATAGCCCTTCCCAACATTAATTTAACTATTGAAAATATGACAAAGAATAAGATGTTTTCTAAAAATTCAAACATTCTTATATGACACAATTATTTGAAAACCTTACATGTTTAACCCTTTCCCTCATACGACAATTCTTTAGCAGACGACTTTGAACATATTTTGTCAAAAAATAGAAAATCTCGATAAATGAATGGATAACCTATGACTAAAAGTGGAAAACCTTGTGGCAAAAGGAGAAATTGCTCGTTTTGAGTAATTTCTTCTTTTGTCACTATGTTTTCAAAAAGCCGTCTGCTGCAGAGGCATCAGAAAGCGTCTATATGAGGGAAAGGTTTAAGGATAATCTTTGATCCTTTAAAATAATGTCAATCTATTAAACCCTTTCCCACTTAAAAACAAAAAACCGCAGCAGATGACTTTGAAAAAAACATTAAGTTAAAATATGGAAACTATAAATAAATAGAAAACAATTATTGATTAAAGTTAAAAACATTGTGGCAAATGGAGAAATTACTCATCATGAGCATTTCCTTTTTTCGCAACAAAGTTTTCAAAAGTCGTCTGTTGCCAAGAGCATCAGAAAGCGTCTATACCAGTGGAAAAGGGTAAACCTTTGGTACAAATAAGTAAACAAAGCAAAATCACAATGCATCCGTCTTTATAACTAGTCATTATTGAAATTATAATAGATTCTCAAATTGTCGCTTAAGTTAAACTATTAACCCTTTCCCTCATACCACAATTCTGCAGCAGACGACTTTGAACATATTTTGTCAAATAATGGAAAAATCTCTATAATTGAATGGATAACCTATGACTAAAAGTGGAAAACATTGTGGCAAAAGGAGAAATTGCACGTTTTGTGCAATTTCTTCTTTTGTTACTATGTTTTCAAAAAGCCGTCTGTTGAAGAGGCGTCAGAAAGCGTCTATATGAGGGAAAGGGGTTAAGCTTTCAGATTATGTATGTTTTGTATGTGCCATTATATGACTTCAAAGTTTTATTTTGCTGCAAAATTTTGAAGTTGTGACAAATTTCCCCCGAATGATAATTCAAGCACATAACAGTAATACATGGAGAGTTGCTAATCAACGTTCATGTCGGACAGCAGGGAGGTCAACGGTTTGAATATCTGTGATGACAGCTGGATATATTATGATATGTATCCAGGGGTTGTGAGTTCGAATCCCGGCTCGGCCAACTTTCTTTCCAACGATTGACAAAAGTCAATGCGACATGCGTCCTTCGTCTTCCACCAATGGGCTAAGTCTATGTGGAAAAGCAGCCAGTTGCTTGGGAAGATTGTTGTGTGGAGTACTGGTGTGAGAAAAACAGGAAATGCATGAGTAGGTGAAATGGCTGCCGTGATATAACTGTATTATATCAATATTATGATATGACCAGTCAATAAGCCGCCATTCAATAAAAGTGAATAAGATTAATAAGTATGAGTTCACTGACCCTTTTAATCGGGGATGACACAATAATCAACACACACTTTACATTGATTTCAGTCGATGCCTTGTTTCGAGACGGGAATGTGACTGGCTCCCAGCTTAGATATCAGGAATTTGTCAACAATATAGAAACACCGGTACCAGACTACTAAGGACATTGGATGCAGGGAAACAGCAGTAACCGAGAAAGGGGAATCAGAGACGGTCGTTCACAGTGACAGGCAAACGTTTAATTGTAACCCACATCTTCAAATATATTGAAAGCCTGTGTTTGCAACAAGTGAATATATAATTTGTGTTTGTTTCTGACGCACAAAGTTTAAAGTATATCTTTGTTTGTTTTACCCTTCCCCACATATAGACTCTTTCTGACCCCTTTTCAGCTGACATCTTTTGAAAACATTATGGCTAACAGAGAAATTGCTCATAATAAACAATTTCTCCTTTTGCCACAATGATTTTTAGCTCCTCCGGCTGACAGCCAGTCGAGCTTATGTCTTGGCGAATTGTCCGTCGTGCACACGTGCGTGCGTTAACCTTTTCTTTTAAACGACTTCTTCTCCCTAACCACTTGGCCAATTTGGTTGAAACTTCATAGGAAGCATCCTCTCAATGTCCTCTCTTAAATTTTTTTTTTTTATCAATCCATAAATCTGGTATCCATGGGCAACCAAAAGCAAAAAATAGTGAAAGCTTAAAACATCTTCACCTCCAAATGTGTCGGGCCGATTTTCAAATAGTTTTGTAGAAATGTTCCTTGGGTGACGCTTTATTAGATTCCTTCAAGAAATGTTGATTGGTTGAAAAACATAGCCGCCAGGGGGCGGGGCTATTTTGCATTATATAGCTATAGTGAAAACTTAAAAAATATTCTTCTCCGAAAGTGTTCAGCCAATTTTCAAATAATTTTGTAGAAATGTTCATTGGGTGACCCTCTATCAGATTCCTTCAAGCCATGTTGATTGGTCGAAAGATATGGCCGCCAGAGGGCTTGGCTATTTTAGCTTATATGACCATAGTGATAACTTAAAAAATCTTCTTCTCCAAAAGTGTTGAGCAGATTTTCAAATGATTTTGTAGAAATGTTCCTTGGGTGACCTTCTATCAGATTCCTTCAAGTCATGTTGATTGGTAAAAAACATGGCCGCCAGAGAGCGGGGCTATTTTGCCTTATATGGCTAAAGAGAAAACATCAAAAATCTTCTCCTGAAAGTGTCTGGCTGATATTCAAATAATGTTGTAGAAATGTTCCTAGTCTGAACCTCTATCAGATTCCTTCAAGCCATGTTGATTGGTCAAAAGATATGGCCACCAGGGGGCAGGGCTGTTTGGAGATTTGATTTGGCCGTGGAGCGAATGAAAAGCTTTCTCATAAAGAAGTTTACCATGTTTTTAAGTACAGGTTTATGAAGCCACCTGCTGCAGAATTGTTATATGTGGGAAAGGGAAAAATTACTGAGTAGGTTTTTAGTATACATGTATATATATATATAATACATGTATATCATACATACAAATTATGCGTTATCGAAGTGTTCGAGTTATCAACATGTTCGAGTGATCGACTTGTTCGAGTGATTGCTGGATTAATGTCAAGTTAATTTATGTATTGTCAGTTTCTTAAATCATTTATGCGTAAGTTCTAGTATGCCAGTGACAAAAAATATATCAAGGAAACAACACACAGCATCAGTTCTTATTGCTTGTGTGAGCCAAAAGAAAGATCTGTTCTGTGCAGGAAAATGGTTCGAGTCAATCTATTTTTTTGATTTTTTTCCCATAGTCAAGTTATCGCCAGTTCACTGTATATGAACAACGTAAACCTCCCCATAGCAACATCTGGGAGACCCAAAACCATGTGACTGTTCTATAGAAGTTTAACGTTCTTCGGATAAAAACACATTGAATGAAGACAATGTAGGAAATCATTGCAGGAAAAAGGAGAAATTGCTAGTTTTCCTGTATTGTTTTTTATTCCTTCAAATGATTATTTTTAACTTGTTTTGACATATTTGAGTTAGATTTGGGAAACATGGGAACAATTACTCTGTTGTTCTAAAGAGCGTGTCTACTCTGCAGGGGTGCCGTTCTGAAAGGTTACAGTGTAATAAATGTACGTAATTATAATCTAATATTCACTGTAAACAAACCTATCGCTATGCAAAGGGAGTATAATATTATATTTTTTTAAAAATATAGTAATCACGAGTTAACCATTGTTTTTTATTGAATTTCCTTATTCACTGTACTCCAGCTTATACATTATTTAATTCCCAATACTCATATTGTTATCCCCTTTACTGCTTGAGTATTTACAAAAAATAAGTATGCTCATATTGAAGATTTATTTTACTCCTAGTTGAAAACATTTTAGGGGATGTAGTTTTAGAAAGACTATATTGTAACAGTCGTATTTGAACAATGATGAAAAGGATTTGAGAGGGAGAAACGGGTTGGGGAGAGAGAAAGAGCGAGAGATAGAGAGAGAGAGAAAGAGAGAAAGAGCGAAAGAGAGAGAGAGAGAGAGAGAGAGAGAGAGAGAGAGAGAGAGAGAGAGAGAGAGAGAGAGAGAGAGAGAGAATGAGAGGCAGAATGGCAGATAGAGATAGAGACAAAGATGGGAGAGAGAAATAGGGCGTTTGAGAAAGAAAGAACAATGATAGAGAGGATGGAGAGAAAAAGAGAGAGAGACAGGGAGAATGACAGGAAGAGAAGGACTGATATAAAGAGAGAGAGATAAATGAAAGAGCTAGAATGAGAGAGAAAAAAGAGCGAGAGAGAGAGTGGGGGGAATGACAGAGAGAGAGAGAGAGAGAGAGAGAGAGAGAGGGGTGGGGGATAGGGAGAGAGAAGAGAGACAGATACAGAATAATTACATAGAGAGAGAGTAGGGGAGGAGAGAGAGGGGTGGGAGAATGACAGAGTGAGAGAGAGAGAAAAAGAGAAAGAGAACAGAAAAGAGAGACATGGGATAGAGAAATGATTAAGAGAGATAGGTGGAAATGACAGAGAGAGAGAGATAATGAGAGGGAGAGAAAAGAGAGAGAGAGAGAGAGAGAGAACAAAAAAGAAAGAGACAGAGAGTTTGATTAATTGTTTAAGGCTTAACGCCGCTTTCAACAATTG